>JAGKTI010020552.1:0-16262 GCA_018397915.1 Birgus latro | reverse complement strand
GACCAAGGCCGACACATGCAAGCATGTTGGAGCCTTCAAAAACGAAACGAAACGAAAAAACTGATAACAAAATGCTCTAGGAAAATTTCATAATATTGCTGGGTAGCCAAGTGTTAGAAGAAGCATATAAAAAATTAGTACAGTGCAAATAAAAGCAAGCAGCACAAGCAAACCACAACCTCAGGAGCTGAGATTCCTGGTCTACCCATATCAGATGGGTTACTTCAAGTGAAAAACATATAAACATTTGATGACCAGATGGAAGAGTGCCTATGTCTTGTATGGCATGATAATTGGAGACTACAAGCAGTGCACCGTCTTGTCAGCTATTTGAGTTTGGAATGATGCCTTTTGTCAGTCATCTGAGTTTGGAATGATTCCTCGTGTCAGCTGTTTGAGTTTGGCGAGTTTGGAATGATTCCTTGTGTCAGCTGTTTGAGTTTGGAATGATTCCTCTTGTCAACTGAAAAATGGTTTAACTTTAATCATATATATTACACACTAACACTGGGATAAAAATGTGGAGACATATGGTGTAAGTATTCTTCAGTCATTAAGGTTATATGATGCATGTTCGAGAATAATGGAAGTAAGTAATCTCTCTACTATTTGGACGCCCATTATTCAGATCCCTCACTATTCGGACATCGTGGGCTGTCCACCCCCCAAAATGCCCCCAAATTCGAAAAAAATCCGAAAAAAATCCTATTTTTTCCGACCGCGTCAGTTTGAATTTCCCACTCACGCCGACTAGCTCCCTTCCCGCCAAATCGCCCTCCTACTAGTTCTGTTTCAACTGCCGTGAACAGTGGACGGCTGTCTGATCTTTTGCGGTATTTTCGTTCTTGTTTAAATAATCAAAAGTCACAGTGCTATGGATTAAGTGTAGTTAAACACTGGATTACTGGACATGCTTCAAGAGCAATTATGACCACTTAACCTTAGAGGTGGGGGTAAACAATGAGTAAACAACAATCATGGACATGTAAGTAAACATTGTCAACTACTAAATATTTTCCATAATCACTTCTAAATCCTCATTCTCTGGTTACATTTTATTTACTTCATACTTTGTGTCCCATATTTGAGTGCACAGACTGTGAAAGAGGTGATTTTCTCAGTGATTACCATGTCTCTTACTTACGTTCACTATCTAGTCAACTGGTTAACATTTTTGCCTCCCACACCTCTAAATCATAATTTATCTGGCTACATTTTATTTACTTCATCCTTTGTGTCCCATATTTGAGTGCTCAGGCTGTGAAAAGGTGATTTTCTCTGTAATAATCATGTCTCTTCCTTACGTTCATTATGTAGTCAGCTGGCGAACACCCCTGCCTTACTCACCTCAAAATCATCGTTTTTGGGTTAAAATTTGATTAATTCATGCTTTGTGCCAATTACTTATGTGAATGGGGTCTTAATTAAGTGCTATGCATGTCCAGTAGTGAGTTAGGTAGGTGGTTTTTTTATTTAGGTTAGGTTAGGTTAGGGTCAAGAATGACTGGTGCTGTTGGTGAACAGTGAACACCTTTGCCATACCTAACTCTTTTTCTGGCAACAATTTATTTATTTGATGCTTTGTATCCCATATTTTAGTGCATAAGTTGTGAGAAATTATGATTTTCATAGTGATTGCCATGTCCGATACTTATTTACACTAAGCTGCCAGCTCATGAACATCTATGCCTTACTTACCTCAAAATCATCATTTTTGGGTTAAAATTCAATGAATTCATGCTTTGTGTCCATTATTTAATGCATATGGTGTGAGAAAGGGTGATTTTCATAGTGATTTCCATGTCTGATACTTACACTTGCTGGCAAGTTGTGAGCACCTATGCCTTACTTACCACTAAATCATCATTTTTTGGTTAAAATTCAGTTAATTCATGCTTTGTGTGCACTATTTATGTGAAAAGGGACTTAAATAAGTGCTATGCATGTCCGGTAGGGAGGTAGGTAGGTGGTTTTCTGATTTAGGTTAGGTTAGATTAAGGTCATGAATGACCAGTGCTGGAGCTTCAGGGCCAATATCCGGACAAGACCACTATCCGGACATGCCTTTGACTCTATTACGTCGGATAGTGGAGGGATTACTGTATTATTTTCTGTTATGACACACATTCCTGAAGAAGTCTTGCTCAAGATCTTCCCGACCTAATGAGTATTTATTGATTATCAAGAGTTGCTTCTTGTTGGAATAGAATATTGTCCTATAATGTGCAGAAAATACTGCCATAGTGGGTCATTGTTTCTCTATCTTATTCCAGGTTGCTCTACTGTGTATGAAAATGAACGCTTTTGCATCAATTGCTTCAAGATGAGGAATTCCACTGCATTGAATCACTCTCGGATCATAGCTGCAGCCAAAAAGAAGATGGCTTCTGGATACTAGATATGTTTTACATACAAACATATTTGTAATAGAGTAAATCATTGTTCTAATGCACAAAGTAGGGGGAAAGGCAATTTGGTAGAACTGGTTGTCCATTAGTTCCAAATGTTGCTAAAGTTTCCTATATAATAGTTAATAAAGAATGTCATGCATGCAGCATACTCTGTTTATAATTAAATAATTGATAAAACATTAGAAACTAGTATAGTATGCAGAATATATAGATCATAATGCAGTACAGTGACCCCATTTACTAGTTGTTAAAGGCTTATATGATTGTTGTCCCAGATGATTGGCTGAAGATTGTAATTGTAAATGTGTACAAAGGGAAGGGTGATGCCCTGGAAAGGGGAAATTACAGAGGTATAAAGCTCTTAGATCAGATAATGAAAGTAATGGAGAGAGTTCTAGAAGGTATGATTAGAGAAAGAGTGAATATCAATGAGATGCAGTTTGGGTTTATGCCAGGCAGGGGGACCACTGATGCCATATTCATTGTTCGACAGCTTCAGGAAAAATATATTGGAAAGAAAAGGGAATTGTATTTTGTTTTTGTTGATTTGGAAAAGGCCTTTGACAGAGTCCCTAGAGAGGTGGTGAAGTGGGCAATGAGAAAGCTGGGGTTGGAAGAGTGGCTGGTTAGGGTGGTTATGGCCATGTACGTGGGTGCTCGCACCCAGGTAAGAGTGAATGGAGTTTTGAGTGATGAGTTTCCCGTGAATGTTGGTGTGCATCAGGGGTCAGTTTTGAGTCCCTTGTTGTTTATCATGGTGCTTGAAGCCCTCTCACGTGACTTCAGAGATGGACTCCCATGGGAGATGTTGTATGCTGATGATTTGGTGTTGATTGCTGAGAATGAAGGGGAGGCTGAGGAAAGATTTAAGAAGTGGAGAGATGGTATGGGGCACAAGGGCTTAAGGGTAAATGCAGATAAAACAAAAGTGATGATATCTAGGGTTGGTGGCGGTACAATCAGAGGAGAGGGAGAGTGGCCATGTGCAGTTTGCCACATGGGTGTGGGAAGTAATTCCATCTTGTGCAGTGTTTGTGATAAGTGGGTGCACAAGAGATGTAGTGGTATTAGAGGTAGACTGCGAGATAATGCTGATTTCATGTGTGCGGTGTGTCGGGGAGAGCAGGCAGAGATTGTTAGGCGTGAGAGGGTTGAACTTGCAGGTGAGTCTCTTGAGTGTGTGGAGGAGTTTTGTTATTTGGGAGACATGTTATGTGCCGGAGGTGGGGCTGGAGTTAGCTCGGTTGCTAGAGTGAGAAGTGGTTGGAAGAAGTTCAGGGAGCTGTTGCCTCTCCTGACATTGAGAGGACTCTCCTTACGTGCTAAGGGGTCTTTGTATGCAGCATGTGTTAGGAGTGTGATGCTGTTTGGTAGTGAGACCTGGGCAGTAAAGGAAGAGGATATTCGCAGGTTTAAACGTACAGAAATGACAATGATTAGGTGGATGTGCAGTGCGTCCCTGTGTGCAAGGCCTGGGGGGGCTGGGTTTACGATGGAAGAGTTGAGAGGTAGGATGGGACTGGAGTGTATTGGTGTTGTGATGAGGAGAGGTAGGCTGAGGTGGTTTGGACATGTGGAGAGGATGGGGGATGATAATTGGGTACAGAGGGTGAGAAGTGTTAATATTGGGGGAGGGGTTGGGAGGGGTAGACCGAGAAAGACATGGGACGAGGTCATTAAATGTGACTTAAGGGTTAAGGGACTGAATAGGGAGGCTGCCAGAGATCGAGCAGCGTGGAGAGCCGCCATTAGGTGACCAAGGCCGACACATGCAAGCATGTTGGAGCCTTCAAAAACGAAAATGAAAACGTCTGACTCTGGGCAAAGGCTTCAGGGCCTATTTCTTGGGGGCAGTGGCCTATCTCAGGGACCACCAGCCTTCCTACATCCCTACATGTCACCGCTTTGACACTAACACCCACTGTCCATATTGAATACATACCAGGGCAGTTTAATACAGAACTGGTGTATTGGTATTAGTGGGGGTATTCCCACAACATGTTGACGGGTCTTCTGGTAGATCACGGAAGTCTGCTTTTATGAAATTCAAATCCTTAAACTGTTCCCTACCCTAGTTGGGATTCGAACCTGGGTCCATTCGGACTACAGGCTGCCTCAAGTAACTCTTGATATGGACGTTGCAGGAACCGAATGGAAAGGTGAAGGGTGGAATCATCAATGTATGAATGGATAGAGTTAGCTGTACAGCTTAGGTCATTGATGAATAAAAGGGAGAAAGTTGGTGATAGGACTGAGCCCTGAGGAACACCACTGTTGATAGATCTATGAGAAGAATGGTCGCCGTCTACAACAGCAGCTATAGAATGACCAGAAAGGAAGCTATAGATGAAGGCACAGATAGAAGGATAGAAACTGCAAGAGGACAGTTTGGAAATTAAAAATTTATGATATACTTGGTCAAAAGCCTTTGAGAAGTCAAAGCAATGGCAAAACTTTCGCCAAAGTCCCGAAAGGAGGATGATCGTGAGTCTGAAAGGTAGGTCCCTGACGGAACCCATACTGACCATCAGAAAGAAGGTTGTGATAAGAAAGATGCTTTAAAATTTTTCTGTAAATACCTGTTCTCTCGGAAACCTTTGAGACATAGGATGTTAAAGCAATTGGGCGATAGTTAGAGGGTTGGGAATGGTCTCCCTTCTTTGGGACAGGCTGAATGAGAGCAAACTTCCAGCAAGAAGGGAAGGTACAAGTTGACAGACAAAGATGAAAGAGTTTACCTAGGCAGGGTGAAAGCACAGAAGGATGGTTCTTGAGGGCAACAGGAGGAACCCCAGCAGGCCCATATGCCTTGTTGGTATTGAGGCCAATGATGGCAGAAAATACATCAGTTGAAGAAATTTTAATGTCAGCCATAAGGAAGTCAGAGGGGAGATGTGATGGAGGAACAGCACTGGAAGAGTCTAATGTGGAAATGGAGGAGAAAGTCTGAGTGAAGAGATCTGCTGTATCAGTAGAAGAAATAGGTACAGAGCCATCAGAGTAGAAAAGATAAGGGAAGGATGATGATATAAAGTGGTCAGAAAGGTTTTTGGCGAGGTGCCAGATGGAGTGGGAAGAATTGGAGTTGGAGAGATGCAAGCATTTAGTTTCGTTTCGTTTCATTTTTGAAGGCTCCAACATGCTTGCATGCGTCGGCCTTGGTCACCTAATGGCGGCTCTCAACGCTGCTCGATCCCTGGCAGCCTCCCTGTTCAGTCCCTTAACCCTTAAGTCACACTTAATGACCTCGTCCCATGTCTTTCTCGGTCTACCCCTCCCCCAATATTAACACCCCTCACCCTCTGCATCCAATTATCATCCCCCATCCTCTCCACATGTCCAAACCACCTCAGCTACTCACAACACCAATACACTCCAGTCCCATCCTACCTCACAACTCTTCCATCGTAAACCCAGCCCCCCAGGCCTTGCATGCAGGGACGCACTGCACATCCACCTAATCATTGTCATTTCTGTACGTTTAAACCTGCGAATATCCTCTTCCTTTACTGCCCAGGTCTCACTACCAAACAGCATCAAACTCCTAACACATGCTGCATACAAAGACCCCTTAGCACGTAAGGATGAAATTATCTTTAGATGAGTGAGGAACAGCCTTAGCACGATTCCGGGCAGAAACACAAAAAAGAAGTGATTCAGGGGTGGGTTGGCCTCAGCACCTTTTATAGGCCCTCTCCTTGTTGTGGACAGCATTAGAACAAGCGCAATTAAACCAAGGCTTTTTTGCATCAGTCAAAGGATATGAGAAAGGAATGTATGCTTCCATGCCCGACAGAATAACCTCTGTAATACGCAAGGCACACTCGGATGGCTCCCAATCATGGAAGCAATAATCATTCCAGAGAAAAGCAAAGAAGTTCTGCCTGAGGGCCTCCCAATCAGTAGTTCCAAAGTGCAACAACCGACATTTCTTTGGTCGTACTGGAGCGATAGGACAGGTTAAGGTAATAAGGTTGTGATTGGTGGAGCCCAACAGAGAGGAAAGATTAACAGAGTATGCAGGATTAGTTGTAAGGAAGAGGTCAAGTATGTTAGTGATGTGGTGTATTTGATGAGAATAATAGGAGCATTCGCAATAAAGAGTGGTTACTAGATACCGCCAGAATTTTTAATTTCTGATTTTATTTACAGTACAATGAATAATTCTTACATATGGGTGTTTTTTCATTAAAGTAAAATGAACAAATTTTTCTCATTCATTTAAGGCACATTTGGTGCCTAATAATGAGGTTACAAGATACTTTGTGATGTTCACAATTTTGTGGTGCTGGTTATATACGTCAAAAGATGAAGATTTATTGGTCTTTACACATATGTACGGATATTTCATTATTTATACTTTTATTCAAATACTCCCAGTGGTCACCAGCAAAGGTATTAACAGAAAAAAAATAAGATTTTCGTCAGACACTCGGGTTCCTATGGACAGAAGATCACAGGTGGCAAAGGAACAAACTCGGCAAAGAATCTATGATTTATCTCTCAACTCATATATGATGAAATGTTTCACTGCCTGAGAAGCAAATAATACTTAATATATGTCTAAAGTATTATTATTTACAGATTATATGCGTAAAACTGCTTATATTTCACCAATACCAACCATCATAACCATTACTAGAATCTGCTATGTATGAGGTAAATAACGAACAGTGTGACTGAGTAACTATATTAATATTCTTCTTTATATTAACTAACATCATTTTAAAGTCATAGATATTGCTGTCATGTTAAATTAACAGATTTATCTGCTGTACAAAGACGGAGAAAACAGTCTCGGCTCCAGAACTGCCTGGTGCCTGGCGTACAAGCGTTTGTCAACAGACGTAAACATTCACATTCAATATGACATACTTTATACGTGCTGTGACTGACTGCAAGTCGGATTCAAGAAAGACGACAACAAGGAAGAAGGACGCAAGATATGTCAGAGGCTTGGCCAGGTTCCCATCTGCCAAGACAGAACCAGTAAGAAGAAAAATGGGAGAAGACAGGTGCAGGACTCAAGAGGGAAGTGGGATGGAAAGCCATTCGTACCGCAGGCAACATCTATCTGGTGAAACAACTTTTTTTTTTTTAAATACTTTTGCTGGTGAACACTGAGAGTGTTTGGATTAAAGTATAAATCAAGTAATATTCGTACGTACTGTATGTGTAAAACCGATAAATCTTTTTGACGTATATAAGCAGCACCACAAAAACAATCGAACAACATCACAAAGAATTTTGTGACCTCATTATTAGGCACCAAACACACCTTAAATGAATGAGAAAAATATGTACATAATATATTTATGAAAAAACACCCGTATGTGAGCATTATGCATTGTACGGGAAATAAAATCAGAAATTAAAAATTCTGGCGGTATGTAGTACTCCGTACCATGTTTTGGCCTTCCTGCGGCATCTTCAATTGTGTGGCACTGTGGGGGATGATTGGGGGGGGGAATGTATGTATTGGCAATTGTTATGTGTGATATGTTGCCAGTGTGTAGTTTAATTGATTGTATTTCTGTTGTGGTGTCATGTGAGGGGAGAAGTGATTTTGTGTGTGCTCTAGTACCTGAAATTGTGTGTGATATTGGCTCATTATTAGTGAATCAAAAAACAAATTTGGGGGACTGGATATGAGATGGAAACTAACTATTTATATTTTAATAAACTAAAAAGAGTCAGTACTTGTTCGCAGACTTTGTTGAGTGGAGTGACCCTTGGCGAAAAACATATCCCCACTGAGCCAGCATTATGACTGTCTAAATATATGATAAAATTCTTATGCACTGGATTTTTTTCATACAATCTCATTGTAAAACGGTGTGCTGTACGTACAGTATATCGTTTTCCATATCCAAGGTATGAGGGGCCTTCTTGGTCTTTGAAATTAAAGATGCAATTGCTGGACACATAGACATTTTGAAATGATGAGGAAATTAGTCATGTTCCATGCATGGCTTCACTGTATAAGATTAAAAGTGAGCAGTCACAAGCACATGTAACTAACTGTGTAACAGGACATGCTAAGATAAGCAGTTTGGAGGCAAATAAAGCTTCTGAGGGTCAGCTGATTAACTTACTGAAAATTGAAAGTACTGATACCCTGCCAATAAATTTTACTTCTTCTCATACTGATAACAAGATAATGGTAAGAGATACTGATGATGACATGATAGGGTGATAATCCAATAACACTGTGATGATGAGACGAAATAATGATGCAAAGGCAAGTGCTCACAGTAGGGCAACATGAGAGAATGGTAGATTTTGGAGAAAGCATAGCAAAGTGTGTAAGAGACACCTAGCAACTTCTGTGGCATGGGGTTTAAACTGCCGAGTCCCACCGACGTACGATGCACGTCGCTACTTTTTCCGCGGACAGACCCAACGACATGCATCATACGTCACGCAATTGCAAGGCCCATTGTGTGCACATTTTTCAACATTCGCGGGTGATTTTTGGTAGGCATATGTTGGAGACCTTCCTCTACCTGCTGTCAAGCGGGGATACTGCCTGGCCCCACCTAACCCCCCCTTCCCCCCACACTGGGCAATTCACCTGTTAGCAGTAACCTAGCCAGTAAAGGTATGTTGCCCCACAGTCTCTCCAATGACAAAATTCACGGTGAAAGTGATTCCTGAGGTGGAGGACAAAGAAACAAAGAAGCCAGAGGTAGTAACAAACAGAAGTGATAAGGTGGTAATGTCGTAAAGGAAGGTTCCATATACAGTACTGGGGCTTTGGGTGAGTGAACAATGCTTATAAATGCCTATATTATTGTGTGAAAACCAATATAGACTCGTACTACCCATAAATTCGTACCAAATAAATGAAATAAATACATAATTTAAAGTGGCTTGAATTAGTTAACCCTTCCATAGTTCGTTTTCTTTAGCCAGGTACCCTGAAAAAGAAGGAAAACGTAAGGTTGAGTGACACCTGTATCAACATTTTTTAACTCAGGACTGCGATTTCCCTATGAATTTTCGATGTTTCTCACCAAAAGCGAAGGTTTCAGCAAAAAAACAAAAAGTAAAAAATCGGTCAGGACCTTGGGGTAGGATGGGTAAAAAACCGGTCGGGACTGGATGGGTTAAAACACAAGGGGGGGAAGGTTCTCAAAATGAATAGAAATCCCATGAAAAATGTGGAATTACTGTAGAGAACTGGAAAAGGGAACTCATGAATAATGCAGGGTAGCATTTAAATACATAAGACACTCTCAGAACTCCATTTGAGAAAGAAAGAAAAATTTAAAAAACTACATCTGTTATGTTGGAGCGGCACTAGTGAGAGAGGGCAGTGTTTGGAAACTCCCTGTACTGTTGTTTGCAGATGATACTGTGTTGTTGAGCAAAGACGAAGGGCAGCTGCAAGGCTTGGTAGATGAGTTTGGGAGAGTGTGTAAGAAACGGAATCTAAAGGTGAATGTAGGGAAGAGTAAAGTGATGGTCTTCGAGAGAAGTGAAGCCAGTGA
Organism: Birgus latro; assembly: GCA_018397915.1. Lineage (NCBI taxonomy): Eukaryota > Metazoa > Arthropoda > Malacostraca > Decapoda > Coenobitidae > Birgus > Birgus latro. The sequence continues at coordinate 6,358 of JAGKTI010020552.1, read as the reverse complement.
ATGTACAGTGAGATTGGATGGGAAGGATATGGAGAATGTAAGTGAATTTAAGTACTTGGGCAGTGTGATGAGTAAGGATGGAAGTCTGGAGGGTGAAGTGCTCGAAAGGGTGCAGCAGGGAAGGAAGGTTGCTGGTTCGTTGAAAGCAGTGATAAGAAACAGGGAGGTGAGCATGGAAGTGAAAAAGTTGTTACATGACAGTATTGTGATACCAACTCTAACATATGGAAGTGAAGCTTGGACCCTGTTGGAAGGACAGAAGTCAAGAGTGAGAGCAGTGGAAATGAGTTATTTGAGAGGAGTGTGTGGAGTCACATGGAGAGACAGAATAACAAATGAGGAAGTGAAGTAGCGTTGTGGTGTGGTTGAGAACGTGATGGGAAGCGTTAGGAGAAACACGTTGAGGTGGTTTGGGCATGTGGAGAGGATGGAGAGTGAAAGACTGATGAGGAGAGTGTATGTGAGTGAGGTGGAAGGGGCGAGAGGGAGGAGGAGGCCGAGGATGAGATGGAGGGATGGAGTGGGGAGGTATATGAGAGAGGGGGGTGTGAGTTGGAAGAGTGGTAGTGAAATGCCAGGGGACAGAGTGACGTGGAGGCAATTTGTTTGTGGCCACCCCGTGCGGGATTGAGGCGTCTGGCAATAGACAGATAGATAGATAGTTATGATTTTCCATTCCATATACATAAGTTAAAACCTATATAGTATGAACATTTAAAAATGATGTACATTGCAATATTATGTAGCATGCAACATTTTGGTAGGCATGGGCAACCATCATCCATCAACCGAGTGTACTAGTATTCTGTTATTTTAGGGTATCTCTACACCGAGTGGCAAGCCAAATGATTTCCTGGTTTACTGGATGGTAACCTTATAACCAACCAACACGTGTTCCCAACATGAAAACAAATGGGTTGGCGGAGGGTTAATGCCCCTCCACGAAAAACAACTAACTAAAAATAAGAACAAGAAGCCTCAGACCAGGACTGACCAACAGGTGACAACTAAGGACTGAACAGAGGATATGGTACAGATTGTGACATGGGATGTATGGGGTGCAGACGATGAGGTGAAAGAGAGAGAGAGACTGTCCAGGTGCTTGAGGGTGCAAAAGTGGATATATGTGTACTAACTGAAACTAACTGGTAAGGTAAGAGTGTGAGAGAATGGGAGTATGGATGGGGTACAAGCATGGAAGTAGGTGAGAATGAGAGGGCAAAAGAAGTAGTGTGTATTGCTGTGAGTAACAGATGGAAGGAGAAAATAAGAGAGTATGGATCAGTTGGTTCAAGGGTTGTGTGGGTAAGATTGAAAGTTGGATTACTAATGTGGGCAATTGTGTGTGTGCATGTGCCAACGCAAGATCGTGCAAGCAGAGTGAGAGAGGAGTTCTGGACAAATGTGGAAGCATGCTTGGAAAAGGTTGAAAGGAATAAAAGAGTGTTTTTGATTGGAGATATGAATGGAAAAGTAAGGAATGTGAAGGTGGATGGAGTAGTTGGGGAGTGGGGTGTGCCTGAAGAGATGGATGAGAATGGCAGTGGTTTAGTGGACATTTGTGCCAGGAAGGGGTTGGTGATGACAAATACTCTCTATTGGCACACAGTGACCCACAGGACACGTGGCGAGTGATGAGAAGGATGGGTGGTGAACTGAATGAACGGAAGGCAACAACTGATCATGTGTGTGTGGATGATACGATGAAAAGGTGTGTAATGGATGCAAGAGCATATAGAGGTTGGGTGAGTGGACTATCTGACCATCACTTGGTGGTAGTGAGAATCATGGTCCAAGAGAAATGGATGAACAGCAGAAAGGAAGGACAGGAGGAAGTAGTTCATACAAGGGGGGTGGAAAGGTTACAAAAGGATGGAAAAAAGGCAGAATATAAGAGAAAAATGGAGGAGTGATTGGGCAAATATGGATTGAAGCAGATGGGGGATGTGGAAAGTGTGTGCAAGATATTCACAGAAGAAATCTGTGCAGCACGTAAAGTGGTGTGTGGGGTGAAAAGAAGATGAAAGGGGGTGCAAGGAACAGCGTGGTGGAATAAAGAGGTGAGACAGGCTGTGGCACAAAAGAAGAAAGCATATAGTGAGTGGAGGAGAAACAGGGGTGTGGAAGAAGTTGAGAGACGAAAGAGAGAGTCATATGTAGAGAAGGAGAGAGAGGTGAAAAGATTAGTAAGAGAGAATAAGAAGAAAGTGGATGAGGAATTTGAAAGGAATCTGAGTGTGAAGTGGAGGGAATGTAAGAAAATGTTCTGGAAAGAGGTAAAGAGAGTTAGACAGGATGTCAAAGAAGTGAGTCGGGGAGTGAAAGATAAAAATGGCAGATTACTTGTGGAGAAGGGAGAAAAAGTGAGCAGATGGAGGGAACACTTTGAGGAATTGTTGAACATAGAGAATAAAAGTAATGCGAGTATAAGTGGCTGCGGAATGGCTGGGAGAAGGAGGAATGTGAGAAGAGAGGAAGAGATCAGTAGGATGAAAGTTGTGGAAGCAATGAAGAAAGTCATAACAGGAAATCCCCAGGAATTGTTGGAGAGTGTGGTGAAATGCAGAAGCATGGAGGAGAGATAGTAGCAGAATGGATGTGGAAGATGTACAGATTGGCCTGGGAGAAAGGTAGAGTTTGGAAGTCAGGTATAACTATTCCCCTGTACAAAGGAAAAGGGGGAAAAGAAGTGTGTGGTAATCATAGGGGCATTTGTCTTCTAAGTGTAATATGAAAATTATATAGTAGGATACTTATTGACAGAGTTAGGGAGATAACAGAGGCATTAGCTGGTGAAGAACAGGGAGGTTTTAGGAAGGGAAGAAGTTGTGTAGATCAGATATTCATTCTCAGATCTTTAGTGGAAAGGTTTCTAGAGAAGGGAAAGAAACTGTATGTGGCCTTCATGGATTTGGAGAATGCATATGACTGGGTGGATAAACTAGGATTGTGTAAAGTATTAGGAATATATGGAGTAGATGGGAAGTTGCTGAATGCCATATATGCGGGTGTTAAAGCTGCAATGCACGTGGATAGTGAACTGACTGAATTTTTCTATTAGAAGGTTGGATTGAAACAGGGATGTGTCATGTTTCCATGTTTGTCCAATCTGCATTTGGAGGGGGTTATAAAAGAGATACAAGGTAGGGCAGTGGATGTTGGAGCAGCCCTAATGAGAGAGGGCAGTGTTTAGAAACTCCCCGTACAGTTGTTTGCAGATGATACTGTGTTGTTAAGTGAAGACGAAGGCAAGCTGCAAGGCTTGATGGATGAGTTTGGGAGAGTGTGTAAGAAACAGAATCTAAAGGTGAATGCAGGGAAGAGTAAAGTTATGGTCTGTGAGATAAATGAAGTCAGTGAATGTACAGGGAGGTTGGATGAGGAGGAAATGAAAAATGTGAGTGCATTTAAGTACCTGGGTAGTGTGATGAGTAAGGAAGTTTGGAGGGAGAAGTGCTTGAAAGGGTACAACAAGGAAGAAAGGTTGCTGGTTCCTTGAAAGCAGTGATAAGAAACAGGGAAGTTAGCATGGAAGTGAAAAAGTTACTGCATGAGAGTATTGTGATATCAACTCAAACATATGGAAGTGAAGCTTGGACCTTGTTCAAGGGACAAAAGCCAAAAGTGAGAGCAGTGGAAATGAGTTTTTTGAAAGGAGCATGTGGAGTCACAAGGAAAGACAGACTGACAAATAAGGAAGGAGTGTTGTGGTGTGGACATGATATGAAGTGTTAGGAGAAACACACTGAGGTGGTTTGGCCGTGTGGAAAGGATGAAGAATGAGAGACTGACGAGGAGAGTGTATGTGACTGAAGTGGAGGGGGAGGAGAGGGAGGGGGAGGCCAAGGATGATATGGAGGGATGGAGTGGAGAGGTATATGAGAGGAGGGTGTCACCTGGGAGAAGGGTAGTGAAATGGCAGGGGACAGGGGCAACATGGAGGTGATTTGCTTGTGTCCACCCCTTATGTGATTAAGGCATCTGACAACAGATAGATAGATAGATGCAACAACTATTTCCTTGGTAAGGTCAGCCATCAATATACAGTCAACTCGCATCTAATGGGGGTTTGTTAGTCACGGTTTTCTAATTCATGGTACTTTCCCAGCCAAACTGTGATTGCTTCGTATGTCATATTTGACAGCCACAGTTTCTGTCCGAAGTGACTCATTGCCAAGGAGTTTTCCAGGTCGTGGTGTCATTTATGCTAGTTTCGGCTGGAAGCCAATCATATTCAAGCATGACAAGCCAATCACAGTGCTTCCTACCCACCCCTAGCAGCAAGCGGGTGCACTAGTCCACCCTGTTGTCCCCATTACTACCACACTCGACTCGTGCTAAGAGGCTGTTGTGTGCCTCAATCCTCAGAACCCCTTACCTGTCCAATTAAGCATTGTCAGTTGGAGTCCGGTAAAAACCTTACAATATTGTTCATGCTCCTTAAGTAAATGCATTACATACTGTTTTGAAAGGGTGTTAGTATTCGCTGGTGACTAGTCGGGAGTAAGAGTGGCGGGACGGGGCAACTTTGCCGAGAGGTTAGACTCAAGTAAATTTCCCAAGTTATGTTATTTAAAATTCGTGGAATTTCTAAGTCATGGTAGATATTAAGACTAAAATAACTGCAAATGTTCATTTTGTAGGTGCAAAATACAGGTTTCATAATGGTAAGAGGTTGCTACAACTTCATAAAACAGTTGCACTTGCTAACATACATATGAACCCTTATTCTGTATTAAAACAGTACTTGTACAGGTAATATAATTTTAAAGTGAGATAATGAGATGAAAATGAGAAAATTTTTAGCATCACCTAATCATCATCACCATCATCATTGTGGTAGATGGGGACATCCATCATCCACTCACTCAGTGTAGGGATGCCTTATGGTCTCTACACCGAGTGACAAACCAAATGGTTTCCTGTACCTAGGAAACCATTTACTTTGCTGGGTAGTAACCATATAGCTGGGGTTTTTGGCTGGGTTAAGCATCCCCCAGACTCCCTTATCTAAAATCACTTATCATGGCAAATGTTTCGGGGCATCACCTAACATGTAGGGGATTTTAATTAACATAAACCCCTGCTCTTACCCCTGGATTTACCAAACTTTCATAGCACAGATACTGACAGAATCCTTTAGTATCTCAATCAGACATCAAAACATTTGCTATGGAGGAATTTTACTAACCATTAGCCAGCCAGTTGTGGTGACATGAGACAAGGAGGGTTGCAGCCTCCTTAATCTCATTCATAACACAAAAAACAGTAATAGTCTGAAGCATATATTTAAAACTTTCCTTAATAAATAATGTACCCACCAAAAATCAGGTATATTAAATCAGTTATGCCATCCAGTCATTAATAAGGAATGTCGAAATTTTGAGGTCAGCAGACGACATGCTGAGGTTGGTTGGGTCACTCTCCATGACCATGCTCTGTGTTGTAGACTGCACTTAAATATACTCTAAATCTATTTAAAACTGGTAAAGAGCACATTCTGAGTTTGTCACTTGTCAGTCATTTCATTAAAAGTGACTCATCCATTTTACTGTTAAAAAATCAACAAATACACAGACAATTTAGTGCAAACTTAAATATCATCACATTCTCAATGAGCACTTAATTCCTGCATTAACTTTTTGGTTCAAAAGAAAACACTCTTGCCATACTTTTTACCAGTTATAACTAGACATCCAAGAAAGGAAGTACTTAATATATTTGGTGAACTACTGGTGGTATATAAAGGAGTGTAGCTCTAGGTCAGAGACATGCAGAAGCAAACTAGCATACCAGTTACTGCTTCCTACACCAACCAGGTATAGATTTAATAATTTATGCATACTAAAGGTGGAATGTTTGACTATGAATTAAACAAGTGTGTTTATACTTGATAAATTACAGGTGTACTGTCATAATTCAGATGAGGCTTGATGTAGCCGTCATTGTAATCTTCGTATGGGACATTACTCCCTTGTGTAAAAAAACAGCTCCCTTGTGTGGCATGGGTTTGGTACTGCATTAACTATACTCGGACATAAGCTGTTAAGTAACTGGTTACAGACACAAGTGATGTCACCAGTGACAATTTCCATAGCTCACAATAATCCGCACACTATAAAGGCCAACGACAGGTTACAAAATACAACTACAGAATTTCCATACAAGTTTGCAACACTGGCTGTAAGATTATTTGTATCTAGGGGACCTTAGTAAATCTGGACCTTTGTTTTAACAGATTTCAGATCTAATGGGCAGGTTTGTGGGTCCTCCCTGCCACTGAAATAACTTCCCCAGCTGTTTGAAGTATGTGAGTTAACCATTTTCATATTTTCACCTATGCTGTCCTTGAGAGAGA
>JAGKTI010020551.1:0-16262 GCA_018397915.1 Birgus latro | reverse complement strand
ATGCGCAAGAATTGGTAAAAAAATACAGTAGAATTCATAATGAGGATGCATTTACGAACAAGACGCAGTATACACTATAAGCTAGGCATGAATTGTAGTTTATTCTCCTTTTGCCGTTATTTGCATGAAATAATTATTGAAGATATCTAGGTCTGAATTCATTCGATGAAAGTAAATGTATTATTCCATACGTCATGGACTTCTATGATGTTTCCTGCAAGCTCACCTTTCAGGAACTATACTGGAGTATATCCAGATTATCTGTATCTTTTCTGTACCTTTCCCTGGAGAAGAACTTGGTTTAACCCTCGTGAGGCACTGTCCACCACAAGGGGATACCAGTTCCCTAAACTGAGGATGTTTTGCACTGTACCTTTAGGACGGCCCCACACAAGCAATTGCTTACCTGTGGTAAACAGGTCTGCTTGGCTAGACAGACAGAAATAAAGTAACAACAACAAACCCTGAACTCTCTATTCTCTCTCCCTCTCTCTCCTTTATAATAACAACAGAGTAAGGAAAAACAAATGAATAAAAGAAAAATCGATACACCAGATTACAGGTGTCCTCCATTCATAAATAATCTAAAACTGCGATTATGCGCCATAACATGTGACTATAAGCAAAAAAGTCTAAGGAGGCAGCAATGTACTGTACAGTACTAAAAGTACTGTATCGTCCCTAGCGAAGTTCTGTTTCCAAAGCCTTGATATTGTGTTCCTTGAGGGCCAATTGTCCTCCTTCGTACTTTATCATTTCATCAACTGGGCACTATTGCCCACCGTCCAGTCACGATTGGTATTAGAGGGGAGGTTTGTTTGATACGATCCTAAATTAATGACATTTTTTTCGCCCTGGTAGTTAATGTTTGAAAATACCAGTAACCAGAATGAGGCTAAATAATCTATAATATTTTGGATTGGAATTCATTACCTGCTAGCATGAAAATTATGAAGTGGGTAAAATCTCATAAGATGGTAAGATTAAGCTGACTGACTGATTTTCCTGACCTCATGACACGGCTCAGAAACAGATGAAATATAAACAGGGAAAAGAAGGTAACTTGAGGAGACTGGCGAGTTTTGCCTACTTTGTCATTTGGCAAATAAATCTTTTACAGTTACGAGAGAGAAGTGAAATATTTCCAAAGATAAATTACACATTTTCTGGGGTAGTTTACGAGCTTCCTGTGCAATTTATATCTGGAAATTAATCTTGCATCGATTTGAAGAATACTTTCGTCCCACACGTACAGGAAGTTTACGGCCCTCTCTGTCTCCTTCATAATTTAGCACTGCGGTGGAAAGTTTGTGGGGAGAGGCTTTTAGTCTTAGTAAGAGCTTGGTATATGATTGGATTTTCTTTTATCATGTCAGTAATTTTCGTAGGTAGTGTACCCTCAAATGAAAAGCAAACTCAAAGGGCCGTAGTCTTGAACTGTGGGAAGGCTTTCACCTTACACTATCCGTATCTTTTGGTAGTCTTAAAAGGATAGCGTTCCCTTCGGAACAGGAAAGGATTACCTTGGCATAGTGTACTGGTCCAGTACACTATGCTGAGGTAATCCTCTCCCGCTCCCAAGGGAACGCTATCGTTTTAAGACTTCCGAAAGATTCTGATAGGGGAAGGTGAACGCCTTCCCACAGGTTAAGACTACGGCCCTAAGACTTCAAACCTTGCACTCTGTAAATAAAAGAAACAACTCACAGCTACAAATCAGATTCGTCCAGTCAGAGATACCCGGATGCGATTTTTTTTTGGGGGGGGAGGGGGATACATTCGGTCATACAGTCATACAGGCAACGTCGGACTGAGTCTCTCGAGAAAAGACCTGACAACGTAGCGCCTTCGTCATCTACCCAAACAGAACAAGGTATTATGGTAGGTTAACGTTGTTGGGCCTAAGATGACTAGGTACACTGTCTATAAAACACTGGAGGTTGTAGGCAGAGCGAAGGAAAGATTAATCCACAGTCAATCAACCGTAGCCTATACCTGAGGGACTGTGAATGCACGTTAATGCATACGTCAGAGATTAACAGAATACAGTGTTATAGAGACAAATAACAAAGAACTGAGCAGTCCTGTTAGTATGTAATATTTTTTTAATGTGGATTTGCTCAGATTCTTTGTTGTATTTGAGAGCTTTGTATCATTTGAACATAACTTATACCTACATATTCTAACTGGGTAAATTGTGAACATGCAACAGCTTCGACCTAACATGATTGATTTTAGGGTCCATGTGGGGCCGACGCTGTGATACCTTTCAAGCAATAACAGTTTTAGGACGTGGGTGCAGTTCCGTCAATTTAACTATTCCCGATGCTTTGAAATCTGGACTCGGTGTTAGATGCACAGAACAGGGTGAAAAACGTCACCGAAAAAATTAGGCTATGACGTTGGTGCAGGGTGATTAGTTACTGGGAGGACATTTATGTGACTGTAAACAATGTTTTTGGCGTGACTCCCAGCGAACCAGTTTCTTCTTTTCAATGCAAAGAAGAAACAATCAGAGGCCAAAAGCGTGCATAGTTGTTCATTCCAAAAAACGAAGCCATAATCAAGATCAGTTCTCCTGGAGATGCCCCAGTACATTGTGTTTTATCCATGCAAATTGTAATATGTCACACATCTACAAATTACTGACATTTTTGGCATGAATTTCTAGGCAGTGGCCGCCACTATAAACAAATGGCACGTGAGTAGAGGCAATGGCATCTCTGAACAAGGTTTGTTCATGGGGCTGCAGCCATGTCATGAAGTAGTCTGACGACCAATTTACTATTGTTAAGAAGTAATAATGTTAGTTATGTGGTTCTGGAGAGTTTCTGTTGATTCTCGCATTTGAAGTTACGAATCAAAGTTGCTAGATAGCCTGATGTTGTGAGTGAAGATATTTCATAAAGTTATGGATTAATTTTTATTCGTTTTCTCTCTATAATGTTTTATTTGGATGATAATGTAATATTCACATTTAATTTCAGTTTGTATGCTAAAGCATTTAGAGTGTTATGTAAGAAACTCTGGCATGTTCTGGTTATTTCCACTTTGGTAACTGTAGGTGCTAGAGTAAACTAGAAGATTCGAGTGTAATGTACGATTATATAAGGACAGGGGAAGAATAGAGCAGTGTCAGGCAATTTTAGTGGTACTTGTGGCCATGTGAAGTTAGTGTAGCTCTGTACTTGTGAAGCTGACAGTGTAATTGTTTGCTAAATAAAGACAATGAACGTGAGAAACTCGTGATAAATACAATGCCCTAGCTGATCTCCTGTTGCACACCTAAAGGGTGCCTCTAAGAAGAGCAATAATTCACTGGGCAACGTCCTTCCTTACTGAACTACTGCTGTTGGAGCCTGTGACACTGTGAGATGAGGACGTAACAAGTGGTGTCAGGAGTTGGGATCAGAAAGTGCTGTAATGAGTCAAATCTGTCATGTAGCCGGAAGGTGTACAGACATGCAGCCATGCAAGGCAGGAGGAGGTGTCTCTGGCTGCAATTATGAAGTTACTGCAAGCACAAAGTGAAGGACAAAAAGAGCTTAAGGAAGAACTCAGTGAACAACTACCAGCACAAAGTGAACAGCTACAAGTACAGAATGGAGGACGGAAAATCTCAGAGAACAACTACAAGCACAAAGGGAACATCTAGTGGTACAAAGTAAAGAACAGAAAGAATGATATGAACAACTTAAAGAGGCATTACACGAGCAACAGAAGGAGTTGGAACTGAGGATGCAGGGACAGATAGATGCTTTCATGGGGGAAATGAAGGAAAAACAACAACAGTTGAAGGAGGAAGTATAAGCTAAGCTACAGCACCAGAAGTGTGAGGTTAGCAATAACGTGATGGAGTGCAGACAGCGTCTAGACAATCAGTTGAAGACAGTTAGTGAGGGAATTGTGATGGGGTTCAGACAGCATGTAGATGGCCAATTGGAGGTTAGTGAGCGAATACCGATGGAGTGCAGACAGCATATTGACGACGAGTTAAAGATAATCAGTGAGAGAATGGAGGCTGAGGAGAAATTTTGCACTGCTGAGCACATAAAAAAAATTGACAGTGTATCTTGAACCTTGACGAATCCCAAGCATCTAAAGATAGCATTACAGGGCTGAGTAATCAGAATGCAGTTTTTCTTCCTGGACTTAATTATGATGCCACAGTTTTTAGGACCCAAATCAGTGAAGTGCATGGGTATAATGGGGGTCCAATTAGAAACCTCAGGAAATTGATGGCAAAGTATATTGACATGATTACCATGCACAGTTTGAGTTACTTGCAGATCAGAATGGTTGGGATGATAGGCAGAAGGCAGTGCAGCTTGCTACTTGCCTGAATGGTGCTGCAATGGAGATTCTTAAGCAGATGTCAGTGGAAGAGAGGAATAGTTATAGCCCTGGAGCCCAGATATGGGAGCATGTACCAGGCTGAGGTTTACAGAGCAAGATTCCGGACCCGTGTATGAGATCAAGGCGAATCCCTACAGCAGCTTTCTCATGACCTGGGGAGGATGGAACACAAGACGTATCCTGGAGCAGGACCATACCTGTTGGCTATTCTTCTGAGGGACCAGTTCATTGATGTCCTTGACAGTGCACAGTTGAAAGTGTAAGTGAAGCAGGCACAACCCAGAAGCATGCAAAAAGCACTAGCCAAGGCTCTGGAATTTGAGTCCTACATCAGGTCTAGTACGTCCACTTTTCGGGCAGGTCGTAGTGCAGGATTCAAGGCAAGAAAAAGACAGGTACATGAAGCAGAAAATCTGAAGGAAGTTGCTGGTACTCTGAGAAGCCAGGACATAGGAAAGAAGACTGTTACAAGTGGAAGAGGAAACAGGATAAGACTGAAGGAGGTTGCTGGTTCTGCAGGAAACTGAGACACAAAAAGAAGGATTGTTCCAAATGGAAGACGGAGCATGAACAGAGCAGTGCAAGGAAATCTACATTTTTTTTTTTTTTTATGTGTCCGACTCTGGGCATAGGCTTCACAGCCTGCTATCAAGGCCCAGTCGTCCTCCTACAATCTACATGTCACCACTTCGGCGCTTAACACCCACCGTCCATATTGAATACATGCTAGGGCTGTCTCATACAGGACTGGTGTATTGGTATTAGCGGGGTCATTTTTACGACATGTCGGCGGGTCTTCTGGTAGATCAGTAAAGCCTGATTTAATGAAATTCAAATCCTTAAATTGTTCCCTGCACCAGCGAATTGCTATAAAAGGGTGTTGGACATGTAGTGAGGTGGGACACTTCATTTCTAAGTGTCCAAAGAACAAAAAGGAAGATAAGAAGAAGACTACAGAAGACCAGAAAGAGGCGGAAAACCAGTGAAGGCTGTTATTAAGGGGCAAGTACCAGCTGGCTTTTCACAAGTAGCCCCACAACCGAGAAAATGCAAGAGAACTACGATTGACAGTGTGCAGGTAGATTGATTCAGCCTCAGAGCAGACTTTTGTGAGGTCTGATATGTTACATCATCGGTATCTGCCTGAGTCATCAGAGCATTTGTGGGGCATAACTGGGCACTGTGCAGAACTGAGGGGACCCCTGGATGTCCAGGTTGAAATGGCAAGGCAAGAGACCACACTTCCAGTCTACATAGCCAAAATGGAGGATTCTTGTCATCTTGGTCTGGATTATCTGATGTCCATGGGATGTGAGCTGGATTTCTACTCCATGAAGCCGAAGGTTCGAGGAAAGTTGGTTCCTTTCATGGCAGTGAGACGTACTAATTCTGGTGGCGAAGTGAGGACACCCTGCACTACAGTGATACTAGTGTAGTCGTCACCGAGCTTTTCCATAAGTGTGTTGGATGGTAGGGATTTTAAGAAGGGGAGAATGTTTGTTGTACTTTTCGTGGCAGGAGAAAGATAAAGATGAGTCTGGGGTTGCTGTTTAATTGGGGTGATCCGGGGATCACCACCCAATTAAACAGCCAGTGCAGAGGATGGCGCCAACGCAATGGCAAGAAATGGAAGGTGATGGAGAATTTCCAAAGACAAGGAGTGATAGAAGAGACCAGCAGACCTTGGGCATCGGCAGTCGTTCTGGTAAAGCATGGCCCAGTAAGGTATTGTGTGGATTATTGAGCCATGAATAAAGTGACAATGAAAGATGTGAATCCCTTGCCAAGAACTGATGACACTCTGGATGCTCTGTCAGATGCCAAGTGGTTCTCCAACCTAAACATGAAAGCAGGATATCATCAGGACAGGGTTGCAGATAAGGACAAGGAGAAAACAGCCTTTTCATACAAGCGTGGTTTATGGCAGTTCAGAGTGATACCATTTGGCCTATGTAATGCTCCAGCTTCTTTTGGGTTCCTCATGGATTGAGTACTATCTTTTGATGATGTAATTGTGTTTGGACGGACTATCAGCCAGGAATTGGAGAGGCCATCAGAGGTGTTCAACAGGATCCGAGCAGCACACCTCAAACTGGACCCCAAGAAGTGCTACTTGTTCCAGAAGGGAGTGATGTACATGGGACACATTGTAGGCGAGGGTGGCATCTGTACTGACCCCGAGAAGGTGGCAACTGTGAAACACTGGCCGGCTCCAACTTGTGTGAAAGGACTACGGAGTTTCCTAGGCTCATGTACCTGCTATCGGCATTTCGTCAAGGGCTTTGCAACAATAGCCACACCTCTGCACAAGTTGTTGGGGAAGAGGCAGAAGTTTACGTGGACTGCAGTGACTCAGAAGGCCTTCGATGAACTCAAGCATGCATTGGCAAGATCTCCAGTTTTGCTGTATCCAGATCAGAGATAGTCATTCATCCTGGACTGTGACGCTAGTGAAAGTGGTGTTGGTGGAGTTGTGTTGCAGAAGAAGGATGACAAAGAGTATGTGATGAAGTATGATAGGTAGAAGCCTAGCCCACCAGAGCAGAACTACTGTGTGACCCGTAAGGAGCTTTTGGCAGTGATGAAGAATCTTGATTTCGTCCATCCCTACTTGTATGGGTCCTACTTCATCATCAGGACAGATCATGCAGCACTGAAGTGGCTGAAGACATTAAACAATCCGAAAGGACAACTAGCACGCTGGCTTGGGTAGCTGGACCAGCACAATTATAGGGAGCAGCACCGTCCTGGGCATGTACATGACAATGCTGATAGCCAGCGTCGTTGGCCTTGTGATCCAAATTGCAAGCAGTTAGTATGAAAGAAGACTGTAGCAAGAAATGCAGTCGTGCTGCAGTGATAGGGCCAGCATCAGATGAAGACCTGAAGAGGAAGCATATATGAGGATACGGATTTAAAACAAGTGCTAGAGTACAATACCACCTTCTAGGGAAGCGGTTTTCCAGTTCAGCCCTGCGACCAAGAGCTGCTGGAGCCAGTGGGACCTTCATCGTTTGAACAACAGACTGCTGGAGCATCAGTGAGAGACACCCGATGGCCTCAGCAAGTATTAGCAACTGGTGGTTCTTAAAAAAATGAAGTCTGAGGTTTTAGAAGAGTCTCATGACCAGATCATCAGTGTGGATCTGGCAGCGAGAAAATGCTAAGTCGGCTGCGACAGAGATTCTACTGGACTTTTATACATCAGGATGTTGAAGAGTTGACGAGTGGTACCTGGCCTGTAATATATGCTGTGCCAAGAAGGGACCCAAGAAAAGTGGTTATGCCCCTTTCCAGCTGTACCAAGCGGGTGCTCTGATGGAAAGAGTAGTAGTGGACATTACTGGACCTCTACCACTCACTGAAAGAGGAAACAGGTATACTGTAGATGTGTCGCCATGGATTACTTCACAAAGTGGCCAAAAGCCTATGCCGTTCCTGATCAGGAAGTCACAACTGTTGCTCAGGTGTTGGTTGACCAGTTCTTCTGTCATTTTAGGATGCCACAAGAGCTACACTCAGACCAGGGTAGAAACTTCGAGTCTGATGTGTTCTGCGAGTGGTGCAAGTTACTGGGGATCAAGAAGACCAGGACGACCCCACTACGGCCGCAGTCGAATGGGATGGTGGAGAAATGCAACTGGACCCCGGGACAAGAACTGGCCAAGTACTGAAGAAGACCTGATAAGTTGAGGGACTATTTTGTGTGTAATTAGAGATTAAGATTGGATTAAGGATTATGCTTGTAAATATTGTGCAGTTTTGTCAGGGCGACAAAGGACTAGGGAAGAGGGTAGTGTTAAGAAGTAAGTGTTAGTTGTGTGATTCTGGAGAGTTCCCGTTGATTCTCTCACATTAAGTTAACGAGTCAGAGTTGCCATATAGCCTGATGTTGTGAGTGGATGTATTTCGTAAAATTTTGCATTAATTTTTATTCGTTTCCTTTCTATAATGTTTTATTTGCATGATTATGTAATATTCACATTTAATTTCCAGTTTGTATGCTAAAGCATCTAGAGCGTTATGCAATGTAAGAAAACCCTGGCATGTTTTGGATGTCTCTGATTTGGTAACTGTAGATGCTAGAGTAAACTAGAAGGTTCGAGTATAATGCAAGATTATAAAGGGATGGGGGAGAGAACAAAACAGTTTCAAGCAAATTTAGTTATTCTTGCCGCCTTGTGAAGTTTGTGTAGCTCTCTACTTGTGAAGTTGACGGTGTAATTATTTGCTGCATAAAGACAACGAACGTAAGAAACTCGTGTTCGCATACAATGCCCTTGCTGATCTCTTGCTGTACTCCTAATGGTTGCCTCTAGGAAGAACAACTCACTGGGCAACGTTCTTCCGTACTGAACTTCTTCTGTTCGAGCCTGGGGCAGTGTGGGACAAGGACTTAACACTATTATATTTATGTCCTCCCTAGGCGATTTTCTTCAGTTTACGATAGAGCTTCCAAAGCTGAAAAGGTAGAGCTAGCTTTCATACCTGCATTACGAGTTAGTTTCTAAAGTTACATAAAGCCATATGGAAGTAGGATAAAATCATAAATACATATTGTAATGAACAGATTAACATGAGACCTAACTGAGAGGGAATGTTGTTCAGACAAAAGGTCGGTTTTCAGTGTATGTGTAGTGGCGGACAATAATGTCATCCCACTCCTTGGACGAATAGTGATATGAAACTCTTACAAAGTATTCTGCAAATGATGTTGCTTTCGAAAAACAGCATTTGTGGGGTTTTCAAAGTCATCGTTCAATGTTGCCTTATTTATCTTAATGAAATGTATCGGCATTTATGTACACATCTTTGCGTGACTATCTTGCAGGCATGGTAACTTTCACATAAAAAAGCCCACCAAAGAGACTGTATGTTCATGGAAATATATTTGAACTTGGTATTAGTATCGGAGTTGCCTATCCCCTTAATCCAGACATTTTTTTTCTTTTGATATCTGCAGGATTTTACTTAGCTTATGAGCGACTTTCCGAACGGGAGGGTTGATATTGCCTTACTCATCCCCGTCACTAATAGTTGGCTCTTC
Organism: Birgus latro; assembly: GCA_018397915.1. Classification (NCBI taxonomy): domain Eukaryota; kingdom Metazoa; phylum Arthropoda; class Malacostraca; order Decapoda; family Coenobitidae; genus Birgus; species Birgus latro. The sequence continues at coordinate 6,859 of JAGKTI010020551.1, read as the reverse complement.
TAAGCTAAATAAAACCATCTGGCCGCATTGTACTGAAGAGGTTGAAAATGCCACTGAGGGTCAAACATTCGGGTCCAGCTATCATGTCCTATCCAGGGTATGAAGAGTAGTTCTTCAGTGGCCAAATTGGTCAAAGCTCTATAACTAACTCAACATTATCTGTGTCCGACCTTAAACATAGACTTGACAGCCTGTTTCCTGAGGCCCAGCAGTCTTTCAACGTATCTCACAACTTTCCCTGTCACCACTGCAGCATTAAAACTCACCGTCCATGTTGAATGCATGTTTGGATTTCTCCTTCAGAAATGGTGTTCTGGTATTAGCAATGATTTTTATATGATTTGTTGTTGGACCTAGTGGAAGGGTAGTAAATATTGTTTTAGCGATAATCACACCATCAATTAACCCTTCTGTGGGGTATTCAAACGTGGTTAGTCCAGTGGGGTGTTACATCACCCCGATACAATAATACATGTACTGTTACTAACATGTAAAATATATTCATACTGCCGCTTCAGCATATCTCTACAATCACTAATGAAAAGACTGAATGCCTTGTAGGTGGTGTTTATTAATTCATAATAATAAAATACAATAAATTATAATATTAGGGAAAAAATAACAAATGGACTCATATCTCATTATTTTGACAGGTAAACACGCAGAGGAAAATACATTTTGTGATTTTTAGAATCAGTATAATGATAAACAATACGCAAAAATAAGATAAAACACAATCTATATCACAATATGATTTAAATGTCTCGCCAGAGTTATGTAAATTGTTAGGTTGAAGCAAACTTACAGTAAAGACAAGACGTCATTTCGTTGGTGAGGTTATATGTGGCTCTCCGATATTAATCAGCTTGGTATAATAGCCGAATTATATTCAGTACCTGGTACATTTTGAAAGATGATAATGATGATGATGATAGACGTGATGGTGGTGGTGGTGGTGGTGTTGATGATGGTGGTGATTGTGGTGATGTTTTACAAATATGGTAATAATTATGCGAATTTCTTAGTTTAGTTATTGGTTACGAAAAATATATTTTAAAGCTCTTCCTATGCAGTACTATCTTATAATAGTCTTGTATTCTTTTGAGTAACCCTACGTTTCGTGGTTAATCTTTACTTTCACACAGAAAACCTCATTCCAAAGAGCACAATATATTAAGATGAAAGCTTCAAGTGAATGCATGTTTTTGACCTTACAAAACTGAACTGAATCACGAAGTGCGGTAGCCACTCCATATGTAGGAATGGCGCAGGTTCAAAATTGCGTCCTGTGCATAGGGTATATGAGCGCTCGCGCGCAGAAAGTCGCAAAGCCCAGTTCTTAGCTTATGAACTAAAAGACCTTCGCTGTTCAAGTGCAAAACTACTTGCAAAGTCTTGCAAACCTTCGTAGGAGTTGCAAAATCCATTTTGTTCTTCTTTCTTTCTTTCTTCTTCATCAGTCATAACTCCAAAACGAAAAGGCGTACGCGAACGTACTATATGCCAAAACGCGTAAACAGTAGATGAAAAAAAGCACAAAAACAAGAACATTCCACCAGCTACAAGTACATGTTTGTGGCTAAAGTTTGGAATGTGGTAATAGGTATAGGTGTAGAAATCTGCAAAGGGCAAAAGTGCTGAGATAAGAGGTGAAAAAAGCACAGAAACAAGAGAGCTTTCAGGATGGGAGGAGATTTACAGACCTATACCCATTACAGTACTACATTCCACACTTTAGCCACAAACTTACAGCTGGTGGAATGTAGTGAAGGGCATAGGTCTCCAAATCTTCTCCCATCCTCAATGCTCTCATGTTTCTGTGCTTTTTTTCACCTCTTATTTCAGCACTATTGCCCTCTTCAGATTTGGAGACCTATATCCATTACTACATTCCACACCTCAGCCACAAACATGTATTTGTAGCTGGTGGAATGCTCTTGTTTCTGTGAGCATTCATCTATTATCTGTGCACTTTTGCAATTCCTACTTGTTATCATTTTAGAAAAAATAAATTGTTTTCTAGTAATGGATTCCTATCGCCAGGTATCAAAGGCTATATGGCACTAAATCAAAGGAAAGTTATACGACCAGCAATGGAATAAAAACGGGAAAGGAAACGTAGAAGTAAGCTTGGCGTTGAAGTGGTTTTGGCATTGAAGTACTTTGCGATGAAAAAACTTTGCGATGGCTTGGTAATGAAGTGGCCTGGCGTTAGTGGCTTGTCGATGAAGTGGGTTGGAGAAGAAGTGGCTGGGCGATGATGTAGGTTGATTGGTCAGTTAGATGAAAGGCTTGAGCCAGGAAGGGAGGAAGGGTCGATGTCACTGGGAATCCCTTAAACTATTCGTGCCACGAAACCAAATCTGATAGGAGCAGAGATATAATAATGGCTAGAAGAAACATGAAAATATAAGGATGAGAGACAGGACAGAAGAGAAGAGGCCAGCAAAGAGAGATAAACTGGAGACAAAACGGTCCCTTTTAGTCGTCTCTTTGAACGAGCAGGGATAATGAGAATGTATTCTTTCCCACTCTTCCTAGTGACTTTAAATGAGTGTCCTTATCCCCCCGAGAACAATTTTACAATTTTCTGTTTCTTTCTTGACTGCCTACCTTTCTGTGTATGTTCTTGAATTATGACTCCCACGTCATCCTAGTTTGGAATCTCCATATCTGCCTTCCTTCGTTATACCGCCATGCATTTCTCCTGCCTACATAGTTCCAGCAAATATTCCTGCCTACTTGCCTGTCACTTCCCATGTTCTTTAGTTACCTGTCTCCCTACTCTCGATCAGTTTAATATGATTATAAGATATAAAACTCATTGCTACTGCGCACATATTCATTTATACTAACATCTGGCAGATCATCTCTTCTATGTATGATTTCTTGGGAAAACATACTAAAGCCCGGGGACCAGTTTAGGGGAAGGTCTCGATTTTGTTTACATTCTCGCTTTCCTTACGTCAATTTCCGTTCCCTGTCTTGTTTGCTTCTCCACTATCTTCTTCTTAGAATATATGTATCTCAGTCTCCCCTTTTCCTTCACACCCTCTCCCGCACCTCACCTTTCCCCTGCCCATATTTCTAATAAAAATGATTCTTCCGGTCTCCCCCTAATATCTCTTCCTTCCAGGCCTCATTCCATCCTGAATCTCTTAATCCTGCACCACTTTCGTGTATCCCTCGATAAATTTTCCTTTAACCTTCCCTCGCACATTCTCTATTTTCGCCCCTTCCTCTTTCTACTCCATTTATCCGAGAAACTTTACTAAAACTCTTATATACTTTCTTTCACCCTCTACATATTCCTGCAACCCTCTCTCTTTCGTCACATTTCCTTTCACTCTCACGTCCCTCTCTCTTTCCTTTCATAAGGTGCCTCTCAACTTCACCCATTCCTCAGTTTCGTTACAGCACATTCCCACTTCCTCCCTTACACGCTACTGCTTTCATCTCCTTACCCCCAGCCTCCCATCACTCTCCCTTACCCTCCCTTTTCCCTCCCACTCCTCCTGGTTTCCCCTCTCTCTCTTTTTTTTTTTTTTACTGTCCGGTCTGGCTAATAGACTCATTTTGTTTCTTGATAGTCCCTTTTCGCCATGCAGTGTATATGAGGAACTGGATCTTACACTGACTGCTGTGAGTCGTGTAGTTAACAGACATTAATCAAAGCCTACTTTTTCCCTTCTTGTACTTGAGCCTCCCCTCTCTGCTACAGACACCCTCTTCCCTCCCTCCCTCCCTCCCACTCGCCCTCCGTCACATACCATTCCCAATGCCACTCTTCCCACCACAGATCCGTCACACTTCCCCTGTTCCATCCCGCTCACCCGCTGTGATGGCTGCCGTAACTCCAGCATCCGCTCTCGTAACTCCCCACACGCAGGAGCATAAATATTTGATAGTCGCGATGAAATATTCCCATCTGTTATTTTATCACACATCGTATCCAGCTACAATTTATTGTCATAGTGCAACGTTGTTTACCTTATTTCCGTGGTACTTTAATTCCATGAATGTACATAACTTTATTCTACGGCATAATTTTAATATCATCAGGTTTTTAAAAATCTGATATGATGTTTCTCTCTCTTGAGTGTATGGATTTTTAAAGAGTTCATCAGTGTCATGTCCACCTTACCCTGTGTCTTCCTCGGTGCTCCCCGTTACATTCTCACCTGATGCTCTCCTCAGCCAGTCCTCCTCCGTCCTCCTCTAACCATGTCCAGACCATCACAACCTACTAGTTCGTATCACCTCTCCCATGTTTCTTATACTAAATCTCTCTCCCAGCACATCTTTCTCAGTTCTGTCAGTGACATTCGGTGAAACCATGGTAAGATTCACTTCAATTTCATACATGTGTGTTCCAATATGTATACATTCTCTTCTTTAGCAGGTCAAGACTTCATGCAGCATACAATTGTGTTTTGTAGAAAGCACCCTTGACACGAAAGAACAGCCCCATTCTTCCATTCCAGCTTTGTTCTAGCAATGAAACTAGCTTTGGCTTCGCCTCCCACGGTCAGCATGTCCCTCAGATACGCATCCACGTATTCCAAGTAGATGTCAATCCAATTAACACCTTTCAGTTCTGTCGTCCACAGCAAGAGAACCCTACCTATAGGACTGAAAATTCCTCACACCCTGAAGTCTACCTCTGAAACCACTACATCTTTTGTTGATTCATCTCTTGCAATAGCGAAGAATTCTTCTCAGCTCCAGTGTTGCACACGCTATAGAGTTATTGTTTTACGCCCGACATTACTTTGGTCACACCTACTGACTATGGTTTTTATTTTTATTTTCTAAACTGTATAAACTTTAAATCTCTTTCCTTCCGTATCATCCCTCCACCTCCTGGACTTCTCTCTCGCCTCCTCCAAGCATTCACTAACAAAAAATAAATAAATAAATCATCGATGCATTTTTACTCCAGCGATATCCCACTTTTAAGTCCTTTCGATTGAACAGCGAAAAATACCAAATCTGAATCAGGAACTCCTACTATAACTCTGCACTCATACAGACGTGGTTGTTTCTTCATACAGTTTCGCCAATAATTCACTGAATCTGAATGTCTGATGGGAACTTGTTGTAAATATTGACAATACCTGTATTTGTAAATATTGAACATTTAAGTATATTAGAACAGACCGAAAAACAAGAATTTTTAGAGCGTTCCCTTCATGGATTGTCTTAGCGTGCTTCTTGCCAAACGGCAGAAATGGCAAATATTGCGAATGCAAGAAATCTCTGTACATTCAGGAAGCTTTCATTTGTTCGTTGTGAAACTGGCTCATTTCACAAAATCGAGTTTCCTAGAATATCGACAGCATATATTCTAGGAAAGTGTACTCAAAAAGTAACTTCCCAGAAAATGTGATGAAAGCAAATTAGTGAGTTTCCGTTTCTCTTCCTTTTTTCTCCTGTCCTCATAGTGACACTATTTCCAATGATGTTCATGATGAGTTTCAAGAACTTACGAGGAATTCCTCAGCAAAAACCTGAGGGGAACTGGAGCAGAGAAAAGGCTCTAGTACGCAACACATGAAGAGCTGCCATCGGTTGAAGTGACATACACATGCTGGTATGGTCAGTGGTCTCTAAATGTGAGCGTTAACGATGGGTCGATTTCTGTATCTGCGGGTAACCTGTGGGCAAGAACATGTAGATTTTAACCAAGTATATTATAACACTCAACAAAGCACTTCGATGACCTGAAAACTTATAAAGCAGCTGTTACCGACAAGTTACCCTGACATCACATTTACAGCAGGAAAACAAGTGGTGCCAGGTACAACAAACCTTGCCCGACAGCAGTTATTTTATTGTTGTTAAATACTTAATTGTTACTGTCATTTATTGTCAGTACACAATTAAGGTCTAAGGTAATTGGCACAAATGTTTTCAAGTTACGCCCTCTGAAAATCCATGATCTTGCATTTGACTTTTCAAGGTCACTCAGCATCAAAGTCATGGTGCCAAATGAAAGCCCATTTGAGCTTTTCTATATCTTCATAATAGTAAATATCTCTATCTTCAACGAGTTTCAAGTTATAGCCCCCTGAATATCCGTGACCTTGAGTTAAACCTTTCAAGGTCACTTACAAAGGTCATGGTACTAATTAAAAACCCATATGGGACTTCCTAAAAGCTCTCTATCTTCAACGAGTTTCGAGTTGTGGCCCCCTGAATATCTGTGACCTTTAGTTCGATCTTTCAAGGTCATTCAAGGTCAAAGTTCATGGTGCCAAATGAAAGCCCATAACACGAGTTCCTGTATCTTCTTAGTAATAAATATCTTCAACTGGTTTCAAGTCATAGCCCTCTGAATATCCTGGACCTTGGTTTTGACCTTTTAGTTACTTCCAAAATATAATAACTTTCTTTTGGGACCAGTGTCCAATATCCTGAAAGTTTCCTGTAATTTTATTCAGCCGTTTTTCCGTAATGTTGCTAACAAACAGAGAAACAAACAAATACACAAACTGGACCAAAAACAATACCCCGCCGGACTCCATCCGTGGAGGGTAATTATCATGCCTCCTGGCACCTTCTTGCTTCTGGTACACTAGTTTTGGCTACTGCTGCACCACAATACAACATTAAAGATCACCTGCAAGATCGGCCACAAGAATGATTTCTTGTCATCCCTCGACATCACTACAATCTCTTTGCATTTGTGTATTGTCCCATTATATGTATGTGTATCCTCCTGTGTTCCAGTGCAAATATACATTAAGTGGAGAATGAAGGGAGGATTCAGTGTTAATGAAATATAAGAGTCGAATAGTGGAACAATCAGTGTAAACTACAAGGCAATCACTTGAGCCTGAATGATTTTGCGTTTTTT
>JAGKTI010020550.1:0-16262 GCA_018397915.1 Birgus latro | reverse complement strand
ATTAAAAATAAGGGGGAGTGGGGGGGGAACTGTGACAAAGGTCGAGACAACCTCTCTGATGATGATGATGATGAAAAGATTTGCCACACAGGTGTGGCACGGGCTCAGGGTGGAGAGCCCGTCAAAGGGCGCGCAAGCGCGCTGGCAAAAAAAAAAAGCAGAGTGGCGGAAAAAAATAAATAAATAAGAGCAGGACCAGTCCAAAGCAGACTGGCAAGGCAGCAGGAAGTCAGAGCTGGAGCAAGCAGATGCAGCTGAGCGCAGCAGGTTAAGAGAGCAGCCTGCAAACGATGTAATGGACGAGGGCGGCTCGCTCACGGAGAGCGTCCTCTTGGGCTGGAGAGAGGGAGAGAGATGTACGCCTCACGGAACTTCAGATACAGTTGCTGGTAGACTAGAGGCAACGTATCCTCATCGTTGGTAGACTCCGTGAGGCCACGTAGCAACTCCTCGAGGTCCGTATCCGTGGTGGCATCGAGGTTGGCGCGGGCGTGTACTGGTGGAAGTAAGGCCCGAATACGCCGAGACACGTCAGAAGGGTCGGGCTTGCCCTTGCTGCCCTGCTTGGACTTCGGTTTCTTCCTCTTCTCCTTAGGTGGAGGGGGAGAAGAGGGACGAGCAGCGGCAGTCGGCGGTGGAGAAGGTGGAAGAGGCTCCTCCACAACATCAGGAGCAGATAGAGAGGGAGAGGAGGGGGACTGATCCACGTCCTGATGGACAGAAGGGGCGGGAGAAGGGATCCGCTCCTCCTCAGCTCCTGACGGAGGGGACCTCCACTACAGTCTCCCCAAGGACGAGATCGAGGTCCATGGACTGAGTCGGTTCCGGTTCCGGGTCGGCGATCTGAGAGGCGGAATTGGAGGTGCCAGTTGCCCTATTGAGTGGAGCATCCAACCGCAGCCGTTTTCGCGGTGTCGTGCGAGGTGGTGGCGGCTGCTGGCGCCGGGCCTGACGCTCCTGACGATGGGGGAGACGAGTGTCACGGGCAAAGCTACGGGGAATGGCAAGGCGCGGTAGGCCGTTCTCTCAAAGATTTGAGGGAGGAGAACAGCCAGAACCGCCTTGTCATCCCCACAGAAAGCTCTAGCCGTCGCGACGCACATCGTAACTAAGGTATTTATGTCACGAGAACTACCAGGACCCCCAGGCCGATGTCTCTTGGCCGGGGGGCGCCGCCGTGCATGGGCAGAGCCCTTCACAGCAACACCTCCCGGTCCAGTGACATCCCTAGCCTCGGGGCCCTTGGAAGCCTGAATGACACTAAATTCCACAGTCTCCCCAACGCCTAGTGAACGCTGGAAATGCCGTGGATTCGGCGCAACGATCCCAGAGTCGTGTACAAATACATCAGCACCAGTGTCCTGGCGCTTGATGAACCCGTAACGCGCTCTCACGTTGAACCAGTTCACGGTTCCAGAGATCTTCGTGGCTCCAGGCGACTCAATCCTGCTGTTGGGTGCCCCCCTCAACGGGTCGAAGGCTGAAGCAGCAGTGGAATCCACCATGACAACTGGCAAAAGTGCAGCAGCGAGAAAGACGAGTGGGGAAAGGTCTTATCCCTGTAGCTGCTGGGCTGGAAGTCCACAACCTCTCCGTTCGTTCGTTGTAGATTCGCATCCGCATAGCGGATGCACGGGCCTTATACTATTAAGCGGGCCCGTCAGTGTTGTGTGATGTGACCGTGAGAGGGGGCCCTCTCCTGCCGTGGTAATGACTGACGGAAGGCCTGCCGTGCACTGTTGCCAAAGGAAAAATTATTGAAATCCGATTAGTCTCAGATGCGGTAAAAATCCGCCAGACTGAGGGAAATTAACGAAAAAAAAAAAGGGCAAGACCTAGAAAAAAAAATGGGCAAGACCTGAAAAAAAAGAGCTAGAGAAATGTAATAATTTTATACCAGCTAGACTGCTTTTGAAATCTCTAAATTTAGCGGGAAAATCGCTTCATTGGTAACTGCTGGCATGAGTCGTGAAAACATGCCAGATATCACTATTTATTTATTTTTTTATCTATAAAAAAAGGAAAAAAAAAAACAAAGGCTAAACTTAACAAGTATTTTTGCAAGATTAATTTTTTTACACCATAAATAATGTTTGCAGGGCAGGCAAAGACTGTTTCCGTCTCCTAAATAAACGTTGCCAGACCCAGGGAGTTTTGTCCGAAACTTAAAGAAAGCGAGTCATCACTTCTTTGGGCGACTGTACTGTACAAACACAACAGGATATCTAGTCAAAGATGTCACATATCAAATTTAGAGTAAATCGGGTAAAATTGACGATTTTATGCCCGTTTGAAATTTTAGGCCCGACCCCCCCTACCGCTAACTGGGGGGTGACCCCCCGTGATGTAATGAGGCATATGTTATAGGATGCAGATTTGAAAGATTCATCTTTAGGTTTTGGTTTCATGTCGATATGACGAATCTGAAAGGAGGTTGGATTCTTTAATTTCATTCAGTATAAATCCTAACACTCCGAGAAACTTTGTCAATGAAGACCAAATAAAAGTGGAAACAGTACAAAATATGGAGAAACACGACTCCTACATGAAGAAATTTTTATATCATTGTGAAAATATAGCAGAACAATAAGGACAGCACATTACTGCTCAGTGAAGTATACATACAAACACTTAAAAAAATAGTAAACTAGTAATATCAGTGTATATATTTTACTTATAACGATGTTACTGTTTTTCCGACGCTCGTTTTCTCTTAAACTATCGATTGTTCACAGAAAATTGAGAATGTGAGGTCTAACTCAATATTGGATGAGGTTTGCCTGACAAGTGACTGTTCTGTTGCAGTCCTATGCGTGTCAGGCGGGCACGTAGCCTGTACAACTCTTTGGGTGAATCCATTAACCGTGTCATTGTTGTATGGGAGGAAGAGGGCTCCCCCCCTCTCGAATTCCACTATGATCTGCTCCTTCCACCCTGTTTCTTCTTCAAAGCCACACCCTTACAGCCTTTGTGTTATCGCTGTTATGAATCTGGCTGCCGGTCTGCAGAACGGTGTGGTCTGTCAGTGGCCCCAATTCAACCACAACCTGCCCTGTCAGGCACTTCGCAACCTTCCACTCTCCCTCTCCCTGTGTGCCTGACCCTCACTCACTTGAGTTCCCGGTGTCGTATGCGCGGAGTGACTTATGCTGGAAATTACCGTTCCGCTCAGTGCTCACGCGCCGAGTGCCCTTTTTACTGCTGTGCTAAAAGTATTCGCATGTTATCTCAAGTATTGTGCCATTTATCAACAACATTTTATGAAATACATGTGTCAGGAAGATGGCTGGATGTCTTATCGACCTATAGGTAACTATAGGTCGACATATACTGTATATGTATACAGGCAGATTGTGAAATCAGTCTTTTCGTGATTTAAGGATACAGTAGATAAGTTTAGGTTTATTTAGGTTAGGTTGATCTAGGATAAGGTTAGGGTTAGTTTAGGTTTGGTTAGGTTAGGTTAATTTAGGCTAAATAGTGAAGGGAACGGTAACTTCTTACATAAGTCACTCCGTGCATACGACGCCGGAACTGCCACTACACCCGCAACGCCAACCCCCACTGACCCCATGGCTGTAGATGACCATCCATCCATCCACCATCCAATCCTATGTCGCTGCACAGAGGAGCGTTGGAACCCGGGGCTAGGCAAGTTGGTCTTGAAATTTTAGATGGGAGTGACCAGTCTCACTCATCCCTGAGTGGCATTATGTGAGCAATAAACCCTAACCCGGTGGCTCAATCGGTAGGGAGGTGGCATGTAGTCCTAACGGACCCAGGTTCAAATCACCGCTGGGGCAGGGAATAGTTTAAGGATTTGAATTTCATTAAATCAGGCTTTACTGATCTACTAGAAGACCCGCCGACATGTCGTAAAAATACCCCCTCTAATACCAATACACCAGGTCTGTATGAGACAGCCCTAGCATGTATTCAATATGGACGGTGGGTGTAGCGCCGAAGTGGTGACATGTAGAGGTGTAGGATATGTAGGAGGACGCTGAGCCTTGATAGCAGGCTGTGAAGCCTATGCCCAGAGTCAGACACACCCAAAACAAAAACCCTGGATATAAACTTGCACTGGCTCAATCCGACTGGAGCACCTTAATTACCCACTAAACCACCAGGTGTCATAATTTGGTTATATGGTTACCATCCAGCGTAGTAAATGGTTTCCTAGTGTACAGGAAACCATTTGGCTTGTCACTCAGTGTAGAGTCACCCACAGGCAGAAGGAAGAGGAAACAATGAAAGAACGACAGAAGAGGGAGTGTAAAGTCACCCATAGGCAGAAGAGAGGGGAAAGAATGAAAGAAAGATAGACAGAAGAGGAAGGATGGAAGAAAGGAAAGGGCAGACACCCAAAGCGGCACTACATCGAGTGAGTGGATGGTGAGTGCCCCCACCTACCACCATCTGCTGAAACCAACTGCTGTGAAGGACCTGGCATACCAGACAGTAAATGACGCCCTACGTGTCATTTTGGGAGCCCCGTGCTGGACCCGACTCGCCAATCTACAGGTCAAGGGTGGTTTGCCGTCCCTAGAGCATCGTATTGCTCTTCGGGCTGCAGTTATCACCCTCCAGCTGGTCCAGCGTCGGCCGCAGCTGCCAGCCTCTACCCTACTCAAGACCCCTCCTGAGCCGCCAACCTGACCCACGCCCACAGCGTGATTGGGCCCTCACCATTGCCGCCCTCATCCACAGCCTGGGAGCTGCTCCTGACATCTGCAGGGAACCTGACTCTCCCTTCCCTGGATACACGGACCCACCTCCATGGGCTTCCCTTCCATACCAGATACCCTGCCCCACCGAAGCCCACCCACGTGCCTCTATCCCTGCCCTTCTGCATCAGGAGGGCCTCAGCAGGGTAGCTGTGTTAGATGCCCCAGACTCCGCCACTTACTACACAGACGGATCTGTGTGTTCTGATGGCTCCGCCTGATCTGCGTTTGTCTTCGGACAACATGTCGAATCATGGCGCCTCTCCCCAGGAGTCTCTGCCTTCCAGGCAGAATTAGTTGCCATTCTCGGGGCATTACACCGGGCACATTTCCATCAGCACCGGCGGGGCATCATTCACACAGGTTCGCTGTCATCACTTCAGGGATTGCGCTCCTTCTCCCTCGCCAATAATGCCTCCCTTCTGACGAAGGTCTACTTAGCCTCCCTCCTCACTAGCACAGGGGCCACCATCACCCTCCATTGGATTCCGGGCCATGTCGGGATCCTCGGCAACGAGCAAGCTGATGCCGCAGCTCGCTCAGCCTGCTCTCTCCCGGGAGTCACTTTCCCAATCCGCCCCAGTTCTTCAAACACCCTTGCCACCCTGGCTGAACCCATAGGCAGACTATCCCGGGAAAATCACCAACTTTGTGTTGCCGAGGAATCGCGTTCTGCCCGGTGGTATGTCACAACCTACCTCCCGCTCATGCCCCCACCTGGCCTGCCAAACCACCTTGTAGTACGGCTCTGGCGATTGTGTCTGGGATTCCTCTGTTATGGCCAGATCGCAGGTGTTGCACCACAGCCATGCTCCCACTGCCTTGACAGGGCAGAGGAACCCCTTATACACTACTTATTACACTGTCCAGCCACTGCTCGGCTCAGTTCTCGGCCCCAAATGGGCTTTGCCCGGTCGGGCAATGACATTCTCGACGCAGCGGGCATAGTTGCTCACACACCTTGTAACATTTTATTATCACTGGTGAGTACCTACCCTCCCCCTCGATAAATCAGCAAGCGCATGCATAGCGCAACCCTGACGGGCTCTCAGTTTGCCCGTGCCCACCAAGTGTGGGCAAATATCTAACAACAGCAAGCAGACAGTTTGTTTACTGATGTCAGTGACAACGCAGAGGACATGGAAATCTAAGATGACAACGACTCTGAGTTGGAAGGAGAAAGTGTTGATGATTCAAATGGTGAAGCATGGAGTGAAGATTCAGATTCAGAGGAGGAAGATGGGATTTTTATGTCTGACTGAGTGACTACCATCTGGCTGAGCTTTGGCCATTCATGGGCTCTGCAATATGATGAACACATTTCAGTCACTTTCATTGAGTTTGCTTTAACCCATCAGGTCCAGACCGATTTCCCACCTCCGATACCCCCAGTCCCAAGCAATTTCGTTTTCTTTTTTTTTTTTTTTTGCTCAAACCTTCGCTCTTGGTGAGAAACATCGAGAATTCACAGAGAAATCGCCCTCCTAAGGCTATAAATGGTGCTAAAAGTGATGAGTCAGCCTTATGTTTTCCCTCTTTCTCAGGGTACCTGGCTAAAGAAAACGAACTATGGAAGGGTTAACTAATTCAAGCCACTATAAATTACATATTTATTTATTTATTTGGTACGAATTTATGTGCAGTACAAGTCTATATTGGTTTTCACACAGTAATATAGGCGATAAAAGCATTGTTCACTCACCCAAAATGCCAGTATATGGCACCTTCCTTTACGACATTTCCACCTCATCACTTCTGTTTGTGTCTACCTCTAGCTTCTTTGTTTCTTTGTCCTCCACCTCAGGAATCACTTTCACCGTGAATTTCATCATTGGAGAGACCGTGGGGCAACATACCTTTACTGGCTAGGTTACTGCTAACAGGTGAATTGCCCAGTGTGGGGGGAGGGGGGGTTAGGTGGGGTCAGGCAGTATCTCCGCTTGACAGCAGGTAGAGGAAGGTCTCTCACATATGCCTACCAAAAATCGCCCGCAAATGTTGAAAAATGTGCACAAAATGGGCCTTGCAATTGAGTGACGTACGATGCACATCGGTGGGTCTGTCCGCGGGAAAAAGTAGCGACGTGCATCGTATGTCGATGGGACTCGGCGGGTTAAACTTCCTATATACTACATTCACGGAGAAGCAACAGTCACCAGCTCGGCGACATCCAAAATATCCAGAGTTTTCTTACACTGCATAACACTCTAAATTATTTAGCAAACAAAATGAGATCAAATTGCATAATTTACTAGTCATATGAATAAAATATTATAGAGAAAAAAGCACAAAAATTACTGTACAACTTACAAAATACCTCCGCTCACAACAGCAGGCTAACTAGCAACTTTGACTTGTAACCGAACTACTAGAATTGCTAAGAACCTTCCAATACTACCTAGCTAGCAAATCCCGCTTCTCAACACTGCTCTATCTCTAGTTCCTTGTCGTCCTGACAAAACTACACAGTGTATACAAACATAATCCTTAATCCAAACAAATTGTTTAACTATACACAAAATAATCCTTCAACTTATCAGGACTTCTCCTATGCCGTTTCCAACGACGTCCCTGTTCCCCCCACACAGTCCACTCCTCTTTGAATGTCTTGGTCTTCCTCCTGATTCACTTCTTCCCTCGGGAATTGTCACCATCCTCTTGTACTTCAGCTCCGTGGTCCTCCTCAACTTCCTCAGCCACGTGTGAGCACAATTCCAAGGAGACGTCCCAGCTGCACTGTCCTGGCCCGTGGTACTGCCACAACAGATTCATGTGTACCATCTTTGGGTGAGACATCCTGCCTCCCCAAATCCAGTATGTCAAGTCTGATAGGCGGTCCAGCACAGTGCACGGCCCGTCCCACAGGCTCTGCAGCTTTGGTGACTGTCCCTTCTTCCGCCGAGGAGTGTATAACCAAACTCTGTCACCATCCTTGAAGCTCTCCTCACTTGCCTTGGCATCATATTGGCACTTCATCACTTCGCCTGAAAACTTTAGAGCCTCTTGCATTTGATGGTACCTCAACTAGCCTTTCCTGAAGATGCTTCACATAGCTGGAGGTGTCTGTACGCACCTCTTCACCAGGTGGTCTTCCCATTAACAGGTCAACTAGTAATCGTAACTCATTGCCCAGCACCAGTTTTGCAGGGGTGTAGGAAGGCAGACCGATATGCCATCAGTAACGCAGGTAATTTCTGGTCCCATTCCATCTGTCCCTCCATGAAGTACTTGGCCTGTTCTTTTCTCAGGGTCCAGTTGAATTTCTCCACCATTCTATCTGACTGTGGTCTTAATGGGGCCGTCCTGGTCTTGTTGATCCCCATTAACTTGCAGCACTCAAGGAACACAGCAGACTCGAAGTTTCTACCCTGGTCTGAATGTAGCTCCTGTCACATCTCAAAACGACAGAAGAATTGGTCAACCAACACCTGAGCAATTGTCACAGCCTCTTGATTGGGAATGGCATAGGCTTCTGGCCACTTTGTGAAGTAAACCATGGCGACACATATATACCGGTCTCCTCTTTCAGTGGGTGACAGAGGTCCAGCGATATCCACCACGAATCTTTCCATCGGTGCACCCACTTGGTACAGTTGAAGAGAGGTGCAGCCATGTTTCTTGGGTCCCTTCTTGGCACAGCACACATCACAGGCCCAACACCACTCTTCAACGTCCTGATGCATGCCAGTCCAGTAAAATCTCTGTCGCAGCTGTCTTAGAGTTTTCTTCACCCCCAGGTGCCCACTAGTGATCTGGTTATGAAACTCATCCAAAATCCCAGACCGCATTTTCTTCGGAACTACCAGTTGCCAACACTTGCTGAGGCCATCGGGTGTCTCCCATTAACGCTCCAGTAGTCTGTTGTTCTAAAGAAGAACGTCCCACTGTCTCCAGTAGCTCTTAGTCATAGGGCTGAATTTGAAAATAAGATGGCAGCACATACTCTGCTGCAGCCACTCTAGCACTGGTTGTAAATCTGCATTCTCCATCTGCATCCTCTTCCGGACTTCATCTGACGTTGGCTCTGTCACCACAGTACATCTGTATTTCTTGCTATGATCTTTCTCTTACTACACTGCTTACTGTCTATTCTCCTTCTACTCCCACACTATCAATCGGAGTTCTCTTGCACCTGGTGGTGGGGCTTCTTTGAAAAAACTGGCTGGTTGTTGCCCCATCACCAACCTTTACTAATTTACCCACTTCTCTCTCGCCTTCTGCAGCCTTCATCTTAGCATCCTTCTCCTTTGGACAGTCATAACAGAGGTGTCCCATCTCACCACATGTCCAACACCCTTTTGTTACAATCGATTACCCTGCACTGTTCTTGCTCCTTCTTCCTTTTGTAACAATCCTTCTTCTTGTGTCCTGGCTTCCTACAGCACCAGCAACCTCCTCTGGTCTTTTCCTGTTCCCTCTTCCATTTGTAGCAGTCTTATGTCCTATGTCCTGGCTTTTCACAGTACCACAAACTTCCGTCAAATTCTTCTGCTTCACATACCTGTCCTTTTCTTGCCTTGAATACTGTACTACGACCTGCTGGAAAAATGGATGTACTGAACCTGATTTAGGTCTCAAATTCTAGAGCCCTGCCTAGTGCTTCTTCCATGCTTCTGGGTTGTGCCTGCATCACTTGCACTTTCAACTCTGCACTGTCAAGAGCATCGATGAACTGGTCCCTCAGAAGAATAGCCAACAGGTTAGGTGCTGCTCTGGGGTACACCTTGTGTGACATACTCTCCAGGTCATGAGCAAGCTGCTGTAGGGATTCGCCTCGAGCTTGTACACGGGTCCGGAATCCTGCCCTGTAAACCCCAATCTGGTACAAGGTCCAGTACCTGTGTTCTAGTACGTCGACCAAGGACAGACAGCTGTTCCATTCTTCTAGTGACATTATGCCCTGAGTTTCCATTGCGGCACCTTTGAGGTTAGTAGCAAGCTGCACTGCCCTCTGCCTATCATCACAACCATTCTGATCTGCAAGGAACTCAAACTGCACATGGTAAGCTTCCCAGGATACTCTACCATGAAATTCCTGAGGCTTCTTTTTAATTGGATACCCATTATAGCCATGCACTTCACTGATCTGGGGCCTAAAAACTGGAACATCATAATTAAGGTCAGGACTGAAAACTCCTATATGCTGATTATTCAACTCTGTAATGCTACCCTTAGATGCTAGGGATCTGTCAAGATTCACCATACACGTCCATTCTTTTCATATGCTCCCTGTACATCAATGTCAGGCTCAGCAGTGCAACACTTTTCAACAGCCTCAGTTCTCTCACTAATTATCTTCACATGGTCGACTCCACTCTTCATCTGGTCATCTACATGCTGTCGCACTCTGTCGTATGATTGCTTACCTCATATTTCTGGTGCTGTAGCTCAACGTACACTTCTTCCTTCAACTGTTGTTGTTCTTCCTTCACTTTCCCCATGAATGCGACTAGCTGTCCTTGCATCCTCAGTTGAAACTCCTTCTGTTGCTCCTGTAATGCCTCCTAACATCGTTCATACTGTTCTATCTGTTCTTCACTTTGTGCTTCTAGTTGTTTACTTTGCACTTGCAGTTTTTCTTTGAGTTCTTTCTGTTGTTCATTCTGTGCTTGCAGTTGTTCACTTTGTGCTTGTAACTGTTCTTTGAATTCTTTCTGCCCATCATTCTGTACTTGTAATAGCTTCATGACTGCAGCCAGGGACTCCTCCTCCTTCTGCCCAGCTCGGCTCCTTGTCTGCACACCCTCTTGCTCCATGTCGAAGATTAGGCTCACTGCAGCACACTCTAATGATCCACACTCCTGACACCACTGTTATGTCCACGTCCCACATTGCCACAGGCTCCAACAGTAGTAGTCCAGTACAGAAAGGATGTTGTCCAGTGAGTATCTTCCTATGGTCAGCCTATCGGTGTGCATCAACGAGATCAGCTCAGGGGTTGTAAATGGCTTCTTAAGTTTGCTGTCTTTATATTCCAGATAATTACACTTAATACGTGCCAACTACACTTCACTGTTTTCACAAGTACCGGAGCTATACCGGAGCCAAACTGCCAGGTCATGTTGGCTGGGGTAAACGTTTGAATATGCCGTTTCACAAACTTTTTTAATGACACCTACAGTACATCATGTCTGCCAACAACAACCTGAATGCTCAAAACATGGCCTGATATAAGAACAGGGTGTTCTTACTCCTGTGTTTTTCCCGACCTAAAGTATCACAGTGTGTGTCAATACGTGTCTGATTCAGACTTCGGTGTGACAAGGCCTTTAGTACCCTTAGAAGTTGTGTGCTCAAGTGAGCGTGCAGGTACAGGATGTAAGCGTGTTTCTTTAATTCAAGAAATTATAAAATGGTCAAGAAAAAAAAATGATAACAGAGAGCCAAATTTAAGATCCATTCATTTCGAGATGCCTGGACACACTGTGTTTTAAAGACTGGAGATCACAGGCAGTAGGAAATACAGAGAGAGAGAGAGACAGTTCCAGAGCTGTCCTTTTGCATACACGAAGGACTGGGAGGAACTCTTGCATTAGAGAGTTGGACAGAAAAGGGATGAGTTTGTTGCTACTCGACCGCCGTAGTGTTGGAGGCTTATCTCGGCCATACGCATACTGAATCATATGGTCCTGAGGCTTTCATTATTCTTGTCTTTACATCATCCTAGCTTCTCTTTTCCAGTGGGGCTCAATTTCTTTTTACCCATATTTAATGAGTATAAAGAACTAGGTGATAGATGATTGCATAACCGATTACATAATTACTTGGATAACTAAGATACTCTTAGTTACCAAATAGTCAGTTAGATACAGTATCTCTGAAACCATCCACCCAAGTCTATTCCACCAACACCACCCGCTTATGAGACTAATCTTTCATGCGTAATGTATTGTGCTCTCTCTCTCTCTCTCTCTCTCTCTCTCTCTCTCTCTCTCTCTCTCTCTCTCAGATCTTATTCTCTGTATCGTACACTTAGCTAAAATTTGTTGACTTTTCAAGTGTTTTAGTCCTGATAGCAGGTTGGCCCCTCATTTCACTGGCTTTTGATGGGACTGATAGTGTAGAGTCTTCTTGATTTCAATCACTTCCTCGTGCAGTCTTTTCATTTCAATCACTTCACTGTGTAACTTTTGAAAAACGTTTGCTAACCGATCACACTGAGCCAAAACTTCGCTAAGTTTCTGAGCTTGTGGATTCTCCTCCTCGTCAAACTCATCACCAGAGACGAAATAATTTATCTCACGTTCACCACTGAATTCAGGGTTATCTTTCAAACAAGGAATGTAGCTTGCTAGAAAACGACTTATTGTCCGTGATATACGAGTTACTTGATGATCAGTGTGTATCTTTGCAAAAACAAACTTTCTCCTGATAGCCCACGGGATACAGATGTCGATGTCCAGCAGAAAGTTTGCCCTTCTTGCCTTCCTGAGGAACAAGATCTCACTTTCACTTGTTGATGGACTCTTGAGGAGGAGAACTAGTAAACCACCGACAGTAATTATAAACACCAGAAACAGAATATTTGAGAGGATGGGATATGACAAAGGCGTTTCGATGAACGTACTGTCAAAGTTGTAGTCTCCAGCCAGCCACACAAACATCTTCACTAATGACTGCCAAAAACTGACGAAGGCAAGTCCAGGCTCCAGGATCACGTTAAACAAAACAGCAAACATCACCAGAATCGTCATCAAGAATATGACTCCCTTGGCATACAGAACAAGGAAGTCCCACGTGATGATAGAGAGGAGCGAGAACTGTGGCAGGTAACTTAGAACTTGGATCAGGAGAAAGCAAGACAACACCAGGGCCACTACACCAAACTCCCAGATGATAACCTGTAAAAAAATACCATATGTTTAGATTAAGACAATATGTAGATAATACCACTTGCTTACCTAATGCAACGTTCTAGTTTATGCAAAACTGTATGTGACACAAAACTTTTTTGTTTACACCAATCTAGAAATAATAGCACATGTTTAGCATAGGCCATCCTCTAACTAACACCATATTTTAACTGATGCCAAACTGTAAATTATGCCAAATGTTTCGTTAATGCCAATTTGCAAAACTAAAATATGCCAATTTGTAAACCTTTTTTTCCATACCATGCCCTATGCAATTTCACAAAGTTTAAGCCCAGAAAGGAAGGAAGGAAGGGGTCCAAACTTCTCCCTTTGGACTAATTTTCTTATTGTTCTTTGTTTTATAAGTAGCACATATAGGTGGACAGAATGAAAGAAAAGAGTTGCACATAATGCCACGGACGTCAAAAGAGTTTTAAAGCCAGATGATAAATTTTTGCTAAGTTCCAATCTTCCCCTAGAATATGACACACATCAATCCCCCCATTACTGCGGGGGAAATAGGGATCCAAGGGACACATACTTTTGCTCAAGATTCGATCCTGCCCAGGAACTGAACTCAAGTTCTTCCAGCTATGGACTGGATATGCTTACCATTACAACACCGTTCCTCCACAAGGTAAAGCCATTGTCCTTTATTTGTAAATACAGGTAACACATAATTTGTAATAAGTTAATGGATTACTGAGAGGATTAGGTAACTAAAGTTTTTTAGTACTTTCTTTTATGATTTTACTGATTAAACTTGGTGTTCATTATACTGCTGGATCCACCTTTGACGCCACAATGTACTGTTATGTCATTAGAACAAGTAGTATATAACCTGTCGTGTACAATGCTCTGCCGTGCTGACAAGACATGTGCAAAGCGGAGATTACTTAAACGTTTCTAGTTAGATATAGCCATCCTACGCAGCTTAGTTCTATCGTAGAAGGGGTTTGAGGCAGGGTAAAGAAAACAAAAAGAGAAAGAACGAAAGACAGAGAAGGATTATAAGCATGTCCAGTAAAACGGGCCTAAAACTCATTCATACACCTTCAAACCCGAGAAACCAACTTCACCAACGTAAGTCGAACCATTTACACACACATATCAACGACAACACGTGTCACCTCGCTCCGCCCTGGCCACACCTGAAGAGTATCTTTATATGAGTCAAACTCTGTACTAGGTTAAACTAAATGATGTTCTCATATAGTAGGGCAATTATAAGCAAAAGTATTAGCAGAAGTATTGTCGAAATAATAGAATACATCCAATTAGTGCAAAAATTCGCTGACACAACGCATCATCAGCTGGGTGTCGTCTGCAACCAGGCTGGTAGCAGGGAGAAACAAACTTGTCAGCAAAACTCACCTGTCTAAGTGAAAATTACCAAAAGATGAGCACCATCTTTAGTAAAGGGAATATGGGAGGAGTTTAGAAAATGGATAAAGCTAGAAAACAGGATGATGATTTCTACCCAGAACTGGTTGAAATGGAAACATATAATACATAAGCAGAGAAAGTGAATAAAATGGTGAAAACTTTTCAAAGTGAAATAGAGGAAATAGGAAGCAATTATGCATGCAGAAGGAAGAAAATAAAACATTAGTAAGGGAATTAAACAAAAAATACAATACATGAGCTGTCAGTCGAGGTAGGTTCATTTAGATGGAAGATTAGTGAAATGGCAAGTGCAATCGTGAACCATGAGAGTATTATGGAGGGGTTCAGAAATGATACAGAGACAACTGGGCAAACAAGCAGCCTGACAGACCAAAGTAGTGAAATAGAGGAGAAGATAACCCAGATGAACGAAATAACGTGAAGCTGCAAAAATTAAGTGGAAACTAAGTATGCTGAAATGGTGAAAGTAGGGAAAGACATAGACACAAAAGTGGAAGAAAGAAAGCAAAAAAAACATTAGAAAGGAAGTGAAAGAAATAATTAAAAACAACCCTAAAATGGTCAAAGATTCAGAAGATATCAACAAATCTGTAGTAATCACTGGTATAGACGAAGAAGAAGTAAGAAACAAAATTTTAAAGACAAAAGGAGATGGTAAATATAATGAACATATTAAAGGAAGTATCAGAGGAAAACTGTGATAAAGATACAGAGGAACACAAAAGGCTAGGGAAATTTGAGAGAAATAAGTCAAAACCCCCGAACGTAACCTTCCAGAGTGTGAACACTGGAGGAAGCACTAAAATATGCAAATTCATGGAAAAAGAGGAATTTTAAAAAAGTGTGGATATAAAAAAAAGCCTAATTAAAGAAGAATTGGGAATACTAAAGGAGAAGAGGGAGGAAACAAAAAAGAATGAGGAAAGATCAGGGGAAGGGAAGAGTGATTTTTTTTTAATAAGTAATTGGATTGCAGGTACAACAGTGGCACATAACCAACAGGAAATAAAAAGAAGGAAGGTAGTAGACTCCTGCAATGGCATGTATGTAAACAAGATGATTAAGTTGCTGTACTCAAATGTAAGATGGAATGGTGTCTAAAACTATACCAAAGAAAGCAGCCACATATTTTTTGCCTAACTGAAACAAAATTAACCCCAATGATATCAAACAACACCCTAAACTTAGAATACAATATATGGAGAAGAAACAGAAATTTAAGAAAAGGGGGAGGAATTATAATCTTAAAGAAATATCTACAAGTCAAAGAAATAGAACTAGATATACCCTCACAAGCAGAACTGATTGCATTGGATGATAACACATCTGAAGGGAAAGTAACTGAGGCAAATTAATACATGCCACCCAAAACAAACACATGGGAAAGAGGCGAATATGAAGACCTGGCAGAAAGTACAAATCAGAGTTTATGAGCATTACTACATAGAATGGAAGATAAAGCTGAAAGAATATTATTAACTGGAGACTTCAAATCAAACATAAACTGGAATACTCTAGACGTACGAGGCCATGAAAGCTGTTGGGATCAAAAGCTCCTGGATCTTGTGCAGGAGATTTTCCTGACACAACATGTAACGGAAAACACCAGAAAAAAGAGGACTTGACGAGCCATCAGTACTAGATCTTATATTTACTAGGCAAGAAAATGATACTGGCAATATAATGTACCACCCTCCCTTCGGCAAAAGTGACCATGCAGTATTAAACTGCAACTTCAGGATTGCATATGACACAGTTACCAGTAATGAGAGATACAAAAAGAGTCTAAACTACAAAAAGGACAAGTACCATGACCTGAAGAATTACTTCTTAAGAAATAAATTGGAAAGAGGAGCTTAGAGGACATGATAGGTATATGGATACAGAAAATTCTTGTATATGGATACAGAAAATTCTGTTATTTTTACGAAATATGAGTCAAAATTACATCCCTCAGCACAAAGAAACAGAAATGAAAATAGAGAAATTGTTTAATACAGAATGTAAAAAATCAAAAGAAGAGAGAGATCTGCTGTGGAATAGATACAGAAGATACAATAGTGACAGGACATATAACAACTATAAACAGGCAAGAAATGATTATGCAAGGATAAGGAGGGAAGCCCAAAGACAGTTTGAGGACGTTATAAATAAAAATAGTGATCAACCGAATATTTTACAGCTACATTCGAAGCAAAACCAAATTTAAAGATAAAATATGGTCCATTACGGACGAGGGGATCATCTATACAGCAAGAAAAAGGTCACTGTAGGT
>JAGKTI010020549.1:0-16263 GCA_018397915.1 Birgus latro | reverse complement strand
TTGTGTGTGTGTGTGTGTGTGTGTGTGTGTGTGTGTGTGTGTGATTTATCCCGGATTTGAAGAAATTATCCTTGCCCTTGTGTGCGTGTGTGTGCGGGCGCGTGCATGAATTCCCAGAAGATTGTAAAATGTGTCTCTGCAAATGTCATCGCTTAAAGGAGCTCCTGTGTACACTTCCTGATTGTAAATAAGGTGTTTCCCATGTGCAGGCATCCTTTGTCACAAGAGTAATGGCTACCTCACAGTTCTCCTTCCCTCTTGCCGTCTGACCTTGTGATGTTTTGTAATTTGTTTTAGTTCTTCCCTTCTGTGTTACATATTTTCCTCCCCCCCCCTTTATTTTTTGTGCCCCTATTTTACCTAACCTATTTTCATTGGTCTCTTTTTCCTCTCTGACCTTCTGCCTTCTGCTGTATGTAATTCAGTCTTGTTTCCTTCCTTGTTTCTTGTTTTTATTTTCGCACATTTTTATGCCATACTGTCGCTAAGCCGTATTTCTTTGCATTTATATTTTTACCCTCTTCTTTCCCCTCCTTTTCCAGGATTGTTCATATTTCCCATTTCTCTCTAGTGTTTGACCTCGTTTTTATCTGAAATTTGTTCTTTCTTTACCACTTACTTGTACTCGTATTTTCCCTCTCTCTGATATCTTCTGCATTGGGTTTCTTCTCCTCTCCCCAGTCTTTCAGTAGCTCAGTGGGCTTTCTCCTCGTTTTCTCTTCTCTTGCTTCGTCCAGTCATTTTTTCTGCTTAACTGAGTTTTTTTTCCTTTTCTTTCCCTTCTTTTCGTCCCTCATCTTTCCTCGGCCTATTGGACGCTCTCCCCTTCCCCCCTTCTTCTCTCCCTTCCTGTCTTTCATCTGCTTACTGAATCTTCTACCTTCCTCCTTCCAGTGTTCCTCCTGCTTAATGGACCTTCTCTCTTTACCCCCTTCCCTCTCTTCCCTCCAGTTTCTCTTCTGCTCGCTAGACCGTTTCAGCTCTGTCATGGCTCCTTGGCTTCACTAAACTCCAGGCCTCGTCATCCGTGTCATCCCCCTCATAGCGTCTGTCACGACCTATAGCGCGGCCTTCCATCTCCCTCGCTATGCAGAGCGTAATGCGAAGGACAGACAGTAGAAAAATGCTTGGAACCAATGCCTATCGACTGCACGAAGATTATAGTTATTAAAGAAGATCGTTTTTCGCTGCGGCTCGGTCGTCCCCTAAAATACGACACACAGCAATCGATTTTACACGTAGACCCCCACTTGTACTCTGGGTAAATGTGGGCAATGGGGAAACAAACTTTATCCAACAACCTGACCGAGCCGAGAATTGAACTCAGGGTCTTTCAGTTGCGAGCTGGATGAAGGATAAAGAATGTGTAGAGGATATACTACTTTACCATCCAGGACATAAGGCCGTGGACACATAGTGGAGGATAAAGGATGTGCAAAGGATATCCCACACAAACAGAGACAGTAAAACTCAAGGATATTACTTCTGGAAACAGTTCCTGTATCATTCTACCCCCGACTGACCGTAGTTCAAACTCATGCAAGGATTGGTGTGAACGAGAACAATAGATGTTTCTTGCTCTGGACATAAGAACAGGGCAAAGGGCACAATACGAAAGTCACAAAATTTATACAAAAAATCGAGGTTGCAGAAAGTAAATCAAAGGACACTAGAAGCCAATATAAAACACGGGATATAAGGCAGAGGTTGCAGATTGTAAAGAGATGCATCAAAGGATAAGGAAAATCACATCAGTAAAAAAGGAAAATATAATCAGTGAACAGAGTACTTTTCTTTGAATCCTTACATATCGCAAATAGAGTTAGTCGGTAAAATAAACAGATTTGTGGTAGGGTGTTCTTGAAAGCACCTTCCCAGATACCTGTAATATCACTTCGATGCAAATACTGTACACGTTAAACTCCGAGATTACCAAAGCTCTAAGCATAAGTCAGAGCTCACGTTAATGTTTTATCGAGTATCTAGTTTCTGTATAAGCTTTAGCAGTAGGTCTTCAGGTTCTTGAATCTCGGATTATATAACTCGTCTGCATTGCAAACTGAGACTGGTCGACCGAGAAACTCTAGAGGTACCGAAAAAAAAGAAAAAAAACTGACCGAGAGTGACACAAGAAAGGGTAAACATGGCCGTGGCGTCCGAGTAAAAACAAGTGACAGACTGGGATGGTCGCCATAACAGGCAGCACACGGGACCCCGCATTAGTCACGCCATGATGCAAATTTCCGACCCGTAGTAGAATTCGGCACTATTTATTTCCAGGATGTTTAGTTTGGTTTGGTCTGGTTGCGTTAGGTTATGTTTAAATTGGTATGGTTTGTTAGTCTGTTTGGATTAGGTTAGGATAGGATAGGTTCATATTTGCTCTTAGGATTAGTTTACGTCGAGTCAGTAAAGGTTAGATCAAGGCAGAACAGGGCAGATTAGGTTAGGTTAAATCTGATCATACCGGGTTAATTCAGGTCATATCAGTTTAGGTCAGATCAGGGCAGGGCAGGTTCGTTGGGTTAGGGTAGGTTTAATGAAATTAGGTTAAGTTCGATTATTTTCTGTCAGATCAGGCTTTGTTAGGTTGGGTTGCGTCACGTTCGGTTGTGTTGATTTAGGTTACTGTAGGTTAGGTTCAGTTAGGCTAGGGTAAAATATAATAAGCAAGATCATCTTGGTAAAAGAAAACTTTGTATTATTCCACCAGAACACCATCTCGCGCCAGGGCGGTGCCTCAACACACCTCCGAGACACAAGGGTTCATGTCCATAAATAACTTACGACAGTCTCCCTTTCGTAACTAATATTATTATTATTATTTTTTTTTAGGAAGAAAGAGAGGTTTTGGAAGATACTGCATTCTCCTTTCTTTGCTCTTCCTGTGAAGCAAATGTATTTACATGGAATTTATCGTAAGTTTGTGAATTAATGTCTTGGTGAGAAATACAAGGAAAGGAAGAGAGGGAGGGAATGTAAGAGGCAATACTAAAAGAAAAATATGAGAGATGAAATGTGAAAGGGACTGACATGGGTAAGAGAGGAGATCCGCAAGAGAACGTTAGAAGTAATGATGAATGAGAAAAGAGATGACAAGGAATACGAATTTGGGATAGATGGCTCAATGAAAAAGGAGTAAAAAACAAATGCCAGGGAGAGAAAGAACAAGGCAAATATTACAGAAACAAAGTAAAGAAATACGATTTGGAGTGAGAGGCAGGCAAGAGGTAAAAATCGGGGAGAGAGGAGAGGCACGGTGGTAGCATATTCAGGTACTGCACAGGTTCATTTCGAAAAGACACAAGGTAACATTATGAAAGAAGAAAGAAACTGAAATGTTTGGAAAGACAAGAGGTAAAACTAGGAGGAGAAGAGAAAGACATGAGAATAGTATGCTCTGATTTATCACAGTTCCAGTTAGAAAAAGACACAAGGGAGGAAGGGAGAAAAATTGAATTCCAGACGAACCAGGAGATGAAAATAGAGGGGAGACATACGAGTAGCATATTCTAGTTTTGTTCAGATCCGGTTGGCCAGCTGGGAGGAAAGCAAAAGTGGGTATACATACAAGGATGTTGGGAGTGCTGTCATGAATTTAAAGTTACATTTTGGCGGATCTGCCCTCTTGATGTACTGAAGGTGATGGCATTGTTGATGTGTTTGTGTTTTGCTGAATGGCTGCACGCGTGTTTGAATATGTATCGTTTTTTGTGTTTTTTGTGAGTTTTTTTAAATGCAAAGAAGAAGGAACCAAAGGCCATGGGCCCGCATACTGTTCCTTCCAAGAAAAAACAAAAAACAATATGAAAGAGAGCCAAATTCAAGATCCATTATTTCGAGATGCCTGGACATACTGCGTTTGAAAGACTGGAGATCATAGGAAGTAGGGAATACAGACAGAGGAGGATAGTTCCAGAGTTGACCAGTTGCATAAATGAAGGACTGGGAGTAACGGTTAACTCCTGCATTAGAGAGTTGGACAGAAAACGAATGAGAGTGGTGCTAGACGGGTACTACATGCCCGTCGTAGAGGTGGAGGGATGCAAGCAGACAGTTCAGAGGAACAGTGACTGTTGAAGTAGCGATAAAAAAAAGAGGTAAAGATGCAACAGCGCGGCGAAGAGACAAAGGTTGAAGGGAATCAGTAAGAGGAGGAGAGTTGATGAGACAAAAAGCCTTTGACTCCACCCTATTGAGAAGAGCTGTAGCCTCCCCACACATGAGAGTTGTACTCCATACACGGGCGAATAAAACCAGTGTACAAGGTCAACAACTGTGCAGGGGTAAAGAAAGTTCGGAATCGGCTTAGCACACCCAATCTCTTGGAAGCAGATTTCACAAGAGATGAATGGCTCGACACATGTTTGAATATGTATCGTTTATGATTTGGTATTGTTTGAATAGGCTAGTTGTTTGTGTTTTACTGAATGGCTTTACCTGTGTTTGAATATATGCCGTTGTTTTTGGTGGAGTATGGTTTATGTGTTTGTTAATGTGTTTGTGTGTTACCGAATGACTTTTCCAATACAGTATTTGAATTTGTAGTTTCCTTATGGGAGAACTGTAGGTGTGTACAGGATTTTTTTTTCAGGTTATTACGGTAGTTGGAATAGTGCTTTGACAGTAACACCCTTGCCTCTTATCCATACCCTGGTTCTACATCCGCTCTTCTGATTTATATCCATAATTTTGCCGCACGTCTATACTCCACGCCCGTTTTGCATTCATATTCCTGCACTTTGTTCATACTCATGTCCCACATCTAGACTCCACCTCCCAATTTTACATCCATACTCTTGCTGCATATGAGTACTCATGCCTGACATCTATAATTCACACCCAAGTTTTACATCCATACTCTTGCCTTATATCCTCACAGTCGCAGTCCATCTCTCAAATCCACACCTCCAGCCCTGCCTCACACCCACACTCACATCATTCCCAAACGCACCCTTACCTTACACCCACATCCCTCTCTAGCACATTCTAACACTCACAGCCTTCCTCTCGGGCACACGTCTCCTTCACACGCCCACACCCACATCTCAACCCTTATATAGCCGTCTCCCTCACCCTCAACTAGAGTTTGTCAGATCGAAAGGCAGAAGAATGTCGCTACGTACACAAAACCCCATGAATCGCTTTGAAAATGTTGAAATCCCTAAAATAACTATGAAATCACTGGAATATAGATGATATATCGCTAGCTGTCAGCGTTTAGCGATGGATGGTCGTGAATAGATCTGGTGCCCTACGTGCTAAAGTGACATTTTTTCCAGCACCTCTACCCTTCAGCTCACATCCCGTTATAAGATTAATGTGCCATGATATCAGTAGTTAATTCCCATTAGTAATAGTGTTGGCTTTACCCTCAGGTCATGCTAGCCACTCGGTTATCCCTACATAGAATTTTGTGGTATCGAAATGCAATGAAACCAACCTTGATCATATTTTTTCTTTTTTTTTTTATCTATGGGCATATTACTGCTTCTTATGGCACTTCTTGATGCCGATATTCGCTTATATTCCCCAGTCTTTCATGTGTTGATTTTTCCAGTTTTCCGTATTGATAACCCATTCACTACGATAACTCTTTCTTTTACTACATTTCATGCTGCCCACGGACGATTTTATTCAGCTTTTAGGGGAGCGGTTCAGGGCAATAATTAACCCCTCCCCCAGTTCGAAATTGTTTCAGTTGAATAAAATTGTCTGTTTGTAGCTAGATCATAATTAAGAGGACGCCATCGTATTGAAGGGATCTGTAAACCATTTCTCTCTCTCTCTCTCTCTCTCTCTCTCTCTCTCTCTCTCTCTCTCTCTCTCTCTCTCTCTCACGTTACCATTAATTATACCCCATCGACAGTTATGACTCCTAATTGTGTAAGATTACCAGAAGAACACACAAAAATAGAACGATTGTATCAGCACCTGACACTTGAAGGCCAGCTGACTAATGTATACAACTGGGAAGGTCACGGTCGCCTCTCTCACGCTGCTTATTCTCGTTTCTCGGGCTGTGGGGAGGTGAGGGGAGGATGGGGAGAGAAGGATGGAGAGAACTGGAGGAGAGGGGAATGGAGGGAAAGGAAGGAATGAGAAACAAAAGAGAGGAGAGTGGAGGGGAAGGAAGGATGGAAGGAAGAAAGATATGAGAGTGATGGACAAGAGGGGAGTGGAGGGAAAGGAAGAATGGAAGGAAGGAATGAGAATTGAAAGAGGAGGAGAGGGGAGAATGTAGGGAACAGGAGGATAGGGGAGAGGTACGAGAAGGGATCAGAAAACTGAGGGACGGCACGGAAGGTTAGAGCTGAACCAGGAAAGGAAGGAGGAGGATGGAGAGAATAAGAGGGGAGGGGAAAGAACAACGAAGAGAACTGAAGGAAGGAATAGAAAATAAGGTGGGGGGAAAAAAGAGGAAAAAGGAGAAACTAACAAGGTAACGAAGGAGGAAAGGTAGCATGTTCAGGGAGGGAGGGAGGGGATATTAATGTGAATACAGGAGTGGATGAACAAAGACTGAGCAAGAAGCAAGGAAGGATCATGTGGCAATAAGCAGAGGAAAGAAGTAAGAAAAGTTTGAAGTGGGCAGGGAAAAGAGTGACATAGGGGGGGGGGAAAAAGAGGGGGGGGGGACTAGGGGAAACATGAGCAAAAAAAGGGGAACTTATGAAAGGAAGAATTAAGAATGGAAGAAGGCTGGGGGTAAATAGAAGAGGAAACACAGGAAGGGAAGAAGGAGGAGGTAGAAACATGAAATGGGATGCAAAGAAGCTAAAAGACTGCGAGGGAAGGAGTGAGAAGACGAGAAACAGAGAAATGAGAGAAGTCTTATTAAGACGTCGATGCAGAAGAACAGAGAGAGAGAGAGAGATCGAATGGGATGGGGGGGGGGGGTGGGAGTGAAAAAAACACGAAAAGGCCTGTGGGGGAAGGGAGAAGCGGGGGGGGGGGGGGGGATTGGAACGGCATTCCAGGGTGAGGGTGAGGGTGGTGAGGGAGGGTGGCGGTGGTATGAGTGAGGGAGGTGGTTTGAGGGAAGGTGTGGAGTTGGTGTGAGGGAAGATGGTGAAGGCGGTTTAAGGGAGCTTAGTAATGGTGGTGATTGTGTGAGAAAGATTAAGAAGTAATTTAGTTAAACTAAGAAGATGACAGGGTGGATAGACAAGGTTTGTGGAAGGTATTAAGAATATATGGAGTGGATGGGAAGTTGTTGAAGGCAGTGAAGAGTATGTATGAGGGTGCTAAGGCTGCAGTGCGTGTGGATGGCAAACTGAGTGAATCTTTCCATTTGAAGGTTGGATTGAAACAAGGATGTGTCATGTCTCCATGGTTGTTCAATCTGTATATGGATGGGGTTATAAAAGAGATACAAGGTCGGGCAGTGGATGTTGGAGCGGCCCTAGTGAGAGAGGGCAGTGTTTGGAAACTACCTGTACTGTTGTTTGCAGATGATACTGTGTTGTTGAGTGAAGACGAAGGGGAGCTGCAAGGCTTGGTAGATGAGTTTGGGAGAGTGTGTAAGAAACGGAATCTAAAGGTGAATGTGGGGAAGAGTAAAGTGATGGTCTTCGAGAGAAGTGAAGCCAGTGAGTGTATAGTGAGATTGGATGGGAAGGATATGGAGAATGTGAGTGAATTTAAGTACTTGGGCAGTGTGATGAGTAAGGATGGTAGTCTGGAGGGTGAAGTGCTCGAAAGGGTACAGCAGGGAAGGAAGGTTGCTGGTTCGTTGAAAGCAGTGATAAGAAACAGGGAGGTGAGCATGGAAGTGAAAAAGTTGTTACATGACAGTATTGTGATACCAACTCTGACATATGGAAGTGAAGCTTGGACCCTGTTGGAAGGACAGAAGTCAAGAGTGAGAGCAGTGGAAATGAGTTATTTGAGAGGAGCATGTGGAGTCACATGGAGAGACAGACTAACAAATGAGGAAGTGAAGGAGCGTTGTGGTGTGGTTGAGGACGTGATGGAAGCGTTAGGAGAAACACGTTAAGGTGGTTTGGGCATGTGGAGAGGATGGAGAGTGAAAGATTGACGAGGAGAGTGTATGTGAGTGAGGTGGAGGGGGTGAGAGGGAGGGGGAGGCCGAGGATGAGATGGAGGGATGGAGTGGAGAGGTATATGAGAGAGGGGGGTGTGAGTTGGGAGCGTGGTAGTGAAATGGCAGGGGACAGAATGACATGGAGGCGATTTGTTTGTGGCCACCCCGTTCGGGATTGAGGCGTCTGGCAATAGATAGATAGATAGAAGAAGATGGAAGTCGGTGGATAAGGTAACTACATATCCAAATTCACTGGCAGTCACCATAATAAGACCTGTCCCACAACTTTTATACATCCAGATAAAAATATAAACCTGGATGGTGTCTGTGCTAGATAGAAACAAGAATTTTGAAGGCAGGGAATGACTTAGTAACTAGATGTGTTGCCTGTTTTAGTAAACCCTCATAACTGTTACCTTTTAAGTATTCCACCTTCGTTTATTCTGGTTTTACTCATCCTGTTTTATGCATGGATATAGGTTAACTTAAGGATGATATAATGTATTTGAATATAGTTTGTTCATTCAGCATTATAGTGTCCAGTATTCCTTATTTAAAATGCCTTTGAGTATCTGGGTTCATATACTAATGGAGGTATTGTTTATTTTCCAGACATACTACTGCCAGGGTGACTACATTATCCGTCAGGGAGCCAGAGGAGACACATTCTTCATTATCAGCAAAGGCAGGGTAAGCAGAAGTAGGCCATTTCTGGATATGAATGATGTATCAAGGTAAAAGAAATTGAAAAATAAGTGTAGCTAGAGGAAAAAGAGAATATTAAACAATACAGATTAGTCTTCTCAAAACTGTATGGAGAAAACTGATCATTAGCAGTTAATCCAAAGAAAATTATCTTGCTTCAGTAGTCCTGAAATGTAGTGTGAGAACAGGAACTGAAATTGCCAAATAAGTGAAAGAACTGTAGTGATAGCAGTAGGGAGATTGAATCATTCATGATAAGGAATGACAGTACATTGTAATGGTAGCAGTGTACGGTATGTCAGTGATTTAGGTGAGCTCCATCTCATGCATAATCCACCGGCATGTCATATATCCACCACACAACGGGAATCTAGCATAGACATATGACAACTTTTAAAGGAGTGTCACTATCTTTGTGCCTATTGATTTGTGGGAGGGGTTAAATAATAATTTTGGGGGTATTTCCATCCAAAACTGAGTTCTACATCACACTGGTAGCAGTGTGATGTAAGCTTAACCACACCCAGGAGACTATCACCCATATCCCATCACCTGAACCCACGAAAGACAAACAGACTCTTGATCAGCGCCCTGTTGTAACTAGATTTTTTTTTTTTCTCCAGGAGCTCCCTGTCATAACAAGATTATTTTCATTAAAAACAGCAGATGGGGGAAGTTTCTACACTCTCATTTCCTTGATTTTCCTTAAGAAATCACAAGAAAGTTGATCATAAGTTTGCTTGTGAATCTGGGTCCAGGAGATTTACAAATGAACTTTTAACATGGCTTAGGAAGTCCAAGGAGGCCCCACATGGCATGATACTGCCAAAGGGAAATCCAAGGAAATATCTACATAGACTTTTCATCATCATCTTCGTTTAGCGTCCTTCTCTTCCCAGTGCCAGGGTTGGACGTGATATGAGTTGTCTCCATCCATCTCTGTCCTTCGCATCTTCTCTTATATTTAAACGTCTCATATCTTCCGTAACCACTTGCCTCCAGGTTCTCTTTGGTCTTCCCACTGCTCTCCTCCCTCCTATGTCCAACTCCATAGCCCGTCTCAAAATGTTATCTTGCTTTCTTCTGTGCACATGACCAAACCATCTCAGTCTCATTCTTCGAATCCTATCCTCTATGCTCTCCACTCCACATTTTCTCACCTGCTCATTTGACACTCTGTCTCTCCACTTAACTCTTGCCATATACCTCAGCATCCTGTGATAACAAGTCAATAGGAGTCTCTCCAGATTTGCTGTCCTTGCCCATGTTCCTGCAGCATACAGCAGCACAGGTCTGATGCAGGCGCAGTAGATCCTTGCACGGTGAACCAGTGATACCCCGTGGTTCACTAACAGACTGGCCAACTCTCTCCACATTCTTGAGGCACTTGTGATCCTGGTCCTCACTGTCGCCTCTGCTCCGCCCTCACAACTCAAGGTGTCACCAAGATAGCAGAACTGGTCTGCCACCTCAAACACACCACCCTCCACTGCTACCTCCTGTGGTCTCACTAATGGCCCTCTAACACATGCTGGGCACCTAAAGTTCTCTCCAGCTCTCCTTACATTCCTGAGTCTGGAGCATCTGCCATGGCACCACTTTGAGCAACCTGAGCACCACACAGAGTTGACACCTACTCCCCCTCCACACACTCCGCATGGATACCTTCCTCTCTGCTGTCTCACTGCTGGCTCCCTTCCTGCCACCATCAACTTTTTCTTTGATCTCTTTGACTTCACCATCAACACCAGGTCATCTGCATACATCAGCTACCATATGGTATAACCTACCACATCTCTTGTCACCTTCCACATCACTAACACAAACCAAACACTTTTATTGCTGCTAATCATCAAATCATGAATACGCTACCATGTCAACTTGTAATATTAAGGAAATGTTTTTTGATTTACTGACAGATATGTCAGAGAGAATTGTCTCATGTAATTTATTTTTCAGCTGTACTCATTTGAACTTGTAGGTGACCACAGACTGCTTGATTCATTGTCATACTGTACAGTTAGTTGGGTACTGTACTATAATATAGCTTAGAGTAAAGAACAAGTACAGTACTGTACTGAATGAAGATACCATGGACTTTGCTTTGCTATATTATAGTTGTATCTATTCTTGTCATACTAAGAACATTATAGTTTCTTCCATACTTATGAACTCTTGATCTTTTAACATTTTGAGATACAAACTTTTTTGTAAGGTATTTGTTAAGCTGTCTTTAAAAGTGAAATATACAAAAAACAGTACGGATTTAGATTATATTTAGTGTCTCATGAAAATTTGAAATGCTGCATAGACAGGTTACCCACAGAAGGATCATGACACTTAATACTTTGTGAACTAGTATTTTGTTATCATTATTCCACTGTACTGTGTTCTGAACAATTAATCAGTTAAAATTTTTGATAAGTGGGAGGCATGGAGCCATAACCCATCATCATTGTAGCAGCAGAAATTGTAGCATTTATATATTGCCTGTCTTGAGTTTATCACCCATACATACAGTACGCTGCAATATATAATACACTCTAGTAAAATTTACAAGAATGAAAGAAAACTAGGTTACATTGTTATTTTCCTAAGTACCTGTGTGATGGAGTTGTTTAGACTACAGTAATTAATGAAGTTAACATTCCTGTAGTCTGGGTGTTATAATCTGACAAAGATCTCGAACTCTGTTAATGGTCAGTTGATGGCCAAGTGTAATCATACGGGAGTGTTGATGTGACTAGTAACCAAGTTGACGCATTCCTCCCTCATATCTAAGGCTTATCAAACGTCATGCAACCATGACCTGGTATTCAGGTTGTGGGAGTGGTCCAGCTCTAGCCATTAAAAACAAACCAAATCTTTTATGTGACCGCAGGACCATATTAACAGGTACGAGTGACCATGAGGACCCCTGGCTCGCTGGAGGAGAAGTACATTCGCAACTTGGAAAAAGGGGAGTTCTTCGGAGAGAAGGCATTACAAGGGTAAGAATAAGAAGAGATTTGGGCGAAGAAAATAAATGGGCTTAAAGTTTTTGGAAGTTCAGTATTATACTTAGGTGCTGTATTAATTACAGTACTTCCATGCACCTAGACTAGTGTTAAATATACCCAGACTGCACTTTAGTACTGTGCAAGGTGATCCTGCATATTGAGGTAGCATACATTTAACATTTAGTTTTACTTGCTTTCAGTTATGTGTACTTTTATATTCAGTCAGATTTATTGTGAGTTTTTTTGCACCATTAGCCTGATTTATAATGTATAATATACAGTACTTATTATTGATGTATGGCTGTTACAGTGCATGCAAGTTAAATAAGCTTGCATTTTGTAATAAGGATTTACAGTAGTATCTTAAATTAAAGATCATTTCAGTGTAGCATTTGTCTTTCTAGCATACATTTTCTTGTGTAGAAAGTACAGTATGGTAGACCATCTTCACTGATCTGATCTGTTTTTCAGTGAAGACATCAGGACAGCTAACATCATTGCGGATGACCCTGATGGAGTGACCTGTTTAGTGATAGATCGTGACTCATTCAAGCAGCTTATTGGCAACCTGGAGGAGATCAAGACGTGCTATGGACCAGACCTCTCGAGAAGAAAGTGAGTTAGGGAGCTTGTGGAACATGCTGTTATTTCCAGAAGTGCACAAAAAATGGTTTAAATGTTATTAAACTGAGGTTTGTGTGTTGCTAGATAACCTGTTCTGTAGTGCATGTGGCATATAGAAAATGACTACCACTTTCTGTGAAGACAAATGAGTTGCATTGAAAAACTGATATCATAAAATGTACCAGGTGGTAGGTGGGGGCACTCACCATCCTCTCACTCGATGTAGTATTGCTTCCAGGTAACTGCCCTTTCCTCTCATCCTTCCTTCCATCCTCTTCTGTCTTTCTTTCCTTCATTCTTTCCTCTTCCTTCTGTCTATAGGTGACTCTACACTGAGGGGCAAGCCAAATGGTTTCCTGTACACCAGGAAACCATTTACTACCTGGGTATTAACCATATACCGGTAACCAAATCTTGGCGCCTGGTAGTTTAGTGGGTAATCAGGGTGCTCCAGTCAAATTGAGCCTGTGGAGGCTTATATCCAATGGATGATTGGGGTTTATTGCTCACATAATGCCACTCAGGGATGAGTGAGGCTGGTCACTCATCGTAAATGTCAGGACCGACTTGCCTTGCCCTGGACTACTATGTTCCTCATGGGGCAACACTGAATTACATGATGTGTGTATATATACTGTACTGCATCCATGATACTGACTGTTTACATCAGACACAAAAAAAACTTTCAGAATAAGATGAACTGTTAAAGCCTGTCACAAATAGTATGGTTGTATGTTATATCAGGAGTTTACAGATTCTTGATAGTGTGTGATAAAAAACATTTCAAAATGTTTGTACTCATATCTTTTAATTTTCCAGGATGAATGAGGAGTTCGCCAATATTAAACTGACTGACTTGCGTAAGATTGCAACGTTGGGTGTGGGTGGTTTTGGTCGAGTAGAGCTGGTTCAAATAGCAGGAGACTCCAGCCGCTCTTTTGCCCTTAAGCAGATGAAGAAGAGTCAGGTAAAACAATTGATATTGCCATTCATTGCTATATAACACACATTAACAGAGGCTGTCATTTCGAGGACAGCATGAAGACATACTGATTACTGGTAACTGTATCTTGTGGGGTCTACTGTATTGTAATTCCTCTGTCAACACACTTCACTTAGCATATCCTCCACAGTAAAGTTGCTGTTAATCAGTTTTGGAATATTTTCATGTAAGCTGCCAGTTATTTATTATCAAGTAACAGAATGTGCAGTGAAGTGTATGTATTGAAAGGAATGAAAATGGCATTTATCTCACTAAATTATTTTAATTTCTTTGTAGTTGTTTTTTTACATGAATAACATAAGTAGGCTATGCCTGACTATCATCTCAGATGCACATTTATATTTTTCTGCATTTTTTAATAAATAAATTTGATGTATACAGTAAAACCTCGATATAACGGACTTCAGTAGACGGGAATTCACTTTTATCGGACTCGAGGAGCTACCGGACTAAACTCCTATATCTCGGAAAAAGTCCGATATAGTCAGAAGGCAGTCCGGACTGCCTGACAACTTCAGCTATGTTCACCACAATAAGACAAGTAAAAGACATGTTTTTCAGTGCACAGTACAGTATTATTATACCATTTGATTAATGTAGTGAAGGTATAACACAGTACAATACTGCAATGGTGGTGAAAACCACTGATGCAATCCGGACTAATGTCTGATATATTGGAAAATGTCCAGATTAGCAGGGGTAAGTCCGGATGTCGCTTTTATCAGAAAATCGCATATTTCGGACTGGCCTGAGCCCCAGTTAGTCCGTTATACTGAGGTCTTACTGTATATATTTTTTTTTATTAGAGTAGATAATCATCATATTTGAAAGTAACCACCTCTTAAAGAAATTATTTACCTTAATTGTTTTCACAGGCACACTTGCTGTTAAGAATTACTGTATCCTTCGGTGTGGACAGTGAGATACGGGCTTCCTAGACAAAGATGGGAAGGAGCCAAACCCTTCCACTTATTTACCTTCAAACATGTACTTTAAAGACAAAGTTCCAAAATAGCATACCCAAGAAACAAAGACTAACAGTGAACATGCAGAAGGAAATCAGAGAACCTGCAGTAGGGTAGATACACAAGAATCATGTGAGAAACGTTAAAGTAGTGGTGGGAATCTGTAAACAAAACCTCACACCACGAGAGAAGAAGGTCACATTCTTGTACCACTTGGGAAGTTGGGTGATTCTAGCCAAGTTGGAGGGAATGGATGGCACAAAAAATATTGCCATTGATGAAACCTTAGAGTCAGTTAAATTTTGGTTATTGCACAGTGGAGTACTCATGTCCCTGAATAATAGACAGTGGACTGTTTAATGTCCCCTCCGTTCTCAGTGCCATTGATGGTTGGAGACACTTCCTTGGGGATGCCAGTGTTGCTGTGGTAGCTGAAGGGAAATGTGGAATTGTATATTTGGCAGTAGAAACAGAATTTTTGTGTAAGTGAATTCAGTTGTATTAAAGTTTCATTGTTGTTTCGATGACAAGTGATTAGTGATAAGGAAACTAAAGCATAAAATTATTTTAAAGATTGTTGAGACGAGACAGCAGCAGCACATCATGTCTGAAAAGGATATCATGATGGAAGCCAACTGTGACTTCATTGTCAAGCTCTTCAAGACTTTCAAGGATCGCAAGTACCTCTACATGCTGATGGAGTCATGCCTTGGTGGGGAACTCTGGACCATCCTCAGGTAAGCCCTGAAAGATAAGCAAAGAGGTGAAGGTGGTGTACTGGTAGGTGGTTAAAGCAGATAGTAGATGAATTACAAAAGTAGGGGTATAATGATATTGAAGGTACTATAATAAAGCAAGTCAAGTTGCAAATGAAAGTAATGATTAGGTGAGTCCATTGGAAGACAACACAGTACTATATGGGAAGGAAGGAAGGTGCAAGACAAGTCACTGAGGCAGGTGGGTAAGCTTGAGTTATAGTCAGCTCAGGTAGGTGGGTTGAGTGTAGGGTTTTTTGAGGCATGTGAATAACAAGATTTTGACCAGGCAGATGGATAAATATTAATGAGTAACAGGAGTAGAAGGCATTGGTGCATGAAGAAAATCACAGAAATTACTGCATTAGAACATGAGGCAGTATAGTGGGAGTGGGTGTGTCAGCAAGTGGTGTCTGCACTCAGGTAAAGCAGCAGATCACAGCATCCAACTCTCCTCAAGCACACCTGAGGCAGTGTTGACATTTTTTTGGATGCTAATGGAGCATCATGCATGGCATTCCTTAAATCTCTTGGTAGCCACCAGTGAAGCTACTGAATTTACATTATTGTGCAGGTACAGTATAGCATACTTTTTATGAATTTAGCAATGCACTACATATATGCATCAAAACATAATGTGGTTGCACAGTAAGGTACAGTACTATGAACTGTAGGTAATTTGGAATTTTTGTTTACTTCAAATTGTTTTTGAGATCATGTTAAATGTTTACAATTTATCTTCCTTAACCCGCCGAGTCCCACCGACGTACAATGCACATCACTACTTTTTTTGCGGACAGACCCACCGACGTGCATCGTACGTCACTCAATTGCAGGGCCCATTGTGTGCACATTTTTCGACATTCACGGGTGATTTTTGGTAGGCATATGTGGGAGACCTTCCTCTTTTTGCTGTCAAGCGGGGATACTGCCTGGCCCCACCTAACCCCCCCTCCCTCACACTGGGCAATTCACCTGTTAGCAGTAACCTGGCCAGTAAAGGTATGTTGCCCCACGGTCTCTCCAATGACGAAATTCACGGTGAAAGTGGTTCCTGAGGTGGAGGACAAAGAAACAAAGAAGCTAGAGGTAGAAACAAACAGAAGTGATGAGGTGGTAATGTCGTAAAGGAAGGTGCCATATACTGGGGTTTTGGGTGAATGAA
>JAGKTI010020548.1:0-16263 GCA_018397915.1 Birgus latro | reverse complement strand
TTGAATAGTGATCCATTTGAATAGTGATCCATTTGAATAGTGATCCATTTGAATAGTGATCCATTTGAATAGTGATCCATTTGAATATTATGTCCATTTGAATACTCCATTTGAATACAGTCTAGTGTGCATATGATTTTTGAATGTGGTGCATATTTAGCCTTAAGTGAATATTCTTTGATAGTAATGTTTTAGTGTTTCTTCCCGAAGAATCCATCAAAGACCACGGGATTACTATATCCACGAGTATCAGTATCATTTTGAATGTTAATTCAGTTTGTGAAGATTCATATTCCTGGAGGTATAGATCCTGATTATACATTTTGTGTCATTCACAGCTCGAAGAGTAATTTGTCTTCCAGTTCTTAATACTTAGAACGGTAAATCTTAGTTTGAGTCACTTCCAGTTCGAATTTTGCCCTCCTCTAAGGAGTGGTACAGACGAGATTGACTGGCCCGCAAAGGGTACTAATATCTACCTGCTCACGCAGTCAAATAAGATCACGTATTTCTCAATCTCTGAAGTGTCAATAAGATCACGCTACCCCATTTCCCATAATATCTAAAGTGTCATTAAGATCACACTACCCCTTATCTCATAATCTCTAAAGTTCTGATCGTTATGCTGATGACTAATTCTTCATCATTACACTGCTGACCAAAATTCGCATCATTATACTGGTGGCAACTTCCTCGTCATTACACTGGTCACTACAAACTCTCAGCATTACACTGGTGGCAGCTCAAAATCTGATCATTACAGCAGGAATAAAATACAAGTGCAAGAGAAGTAGACTGTAGCACCAGTCGACCAGGGCAGTACTCCCGAGGTGGATGGCAAGCTGGTGATAGGGAGAGCTGGAGTTCCCGTTTCACCAGTCCTCAGGACTCGATCCTGACCATCTCCCTTTGCTGGACAGTTTCAGTGCGTCATATACACAGAGAGTAGGCCAGCATACTCTCTTAATACCCCTATCTTCAACTGTCTGCACCACACTACATGCACATAAGATATCACACCTCCTATTCACACTCCCTTTAGCAATGGCTGCTGCAATATTACTATCAAAAGAGGTGGTACCTCGGACTGCCACCACCGGCAGGATAGGGCTGGTGGCACAGGGTCCTCCTGGTCGCCATCAAGCAACTGTGCCGGCAGCGACTGTTGCAATTTCTAATCTTGCTCATCAGCAGAAAAATGAAGGTGCTGCCTTATTCTTTACCAATATCCGTGGCCTTTGCACCAACCTAAATCCAGTTCATTTTTTCCTGCAGTCCATATCCCCTCTGGTACTATTGCTCACAGAACCACAAATCTCACCCTCGACTGAAATATCCCCACTTTGTTTTCCTGGTTACCATCTCCTCACAAACTTCTGTAACAGGGGCGGCACCTGTTGTTATATCAA
Source organism: Birgus latro (assembly GCA_018397915.1). Lineage (NCBI taxonomy): Eukaryota > Metazoa > Arthropoda > Malacostraca > Decapoda > Coenobitidae > Birgus > Birgus latro. The sequence continues at coordinate 14,854 of JAGKTI010020548.1, read as the reverse complement.
ATCGCAATATGCTGTTGATACTGTTTTAAACTTCATTTCATCCAATTTTAATTGCTCATTTTATAAACTAAATTATCAAAATATTACCATATATATCTGTGTGGTCTATCGCTTCCCTAGTGCCTCTTCAGAACCCAGTGTATTTAACTTAATATCCACAAAGTTGAGTAATGTCAACCTTGCCCTTAGTACCGAAATTACCATTTTTGGTGATTTTAACGTACATAATGTTGAATGGTTATTGCTTTCTGCCAGGACTGACGATGCTCATCTTGAGTGCAAGCTGTTTGCAGAATAGTTTATTCTCACGCAGCTGGTAAAGCAACCAATCAGAATACCACATAATCCTGACCATAATGCCCATCTCTTGGATCTATTCCTGACAAATATTCCAGATCAGAACAGGATAGAGGTAATGTCAATACCTCTCATCACAATCTCACCAAAGCCTCATCAGTTAGCCCCCCAAACCTCCCCATTCTGAACCTGTCAGGGTGGCCCAATGGCACTTTCATAGGGCAAACTGAGATGAATTTAGAAACTATCTTGCTGACATTCCGTGGCAGTCTTTCTTCTCTAGTGATGCCAGTTCTACCCAGTCCCACATTAGTGATTTAATACTAGCTGGTATGGATTTATTTATACCAAGTCAACAGTTCACTAAAAGATCGAACTCTCAAAAATGGTTTAATAACAACTGTGCCAGAGCAACGGCCCAAAAGTCATTAGCATATAACTATCTATCTATCTATATACCTAGGCTGCCTCCAAGAAAAGGGAGGTAGCCGAGACAGGTCAACACACTACCAATTTACTCATCCACTCATACACATTCATTCGCATCTTAGCCATAAGGGGAGAAGGGACAGATCCTTACCGCACCACACCGCACGAGGGTCAACTACGCAGTGCAGTCAGTGACATCCGCAGCAGGGCCCGACAGCAAAACTGGTTTACCCCTGCCACATCATAATGGATCCAGCCCCTTACCTGCACCTGACCTGATCAGCTGATCAGACAAAATGCAGAATATCCTCTCAGTGCTGCGTCATCATTCATTCATTCACAGTTTCTCTCCATTCATTTCTATCACGCACAGTCACTCTTCCTTGCTCAACAGACAACCCTCTCGCATCCAACGCTCTCTTCACACTGTCCATCCATCCTGTTCGTGGTCTTCCTCTCAGCCTTACACCTCTCACATCAGATCTAGTTATCTTTTTTACCAATCGCTCATTATCCATTCTCTCCATATGCCCAAACCATTGCAACACCCTCTGTTCAAATCGATCAGCCATCTCCCGAACAATTCCAGTTCTCCTTCGCACTTCATCATTTCTCACTCGATCCATACGCGTCACTCCACACATACTCCTCAGACACCTCATCTCCATTACATTCAAACTTTTCCTCTCTGCTACACCCATATTCCATGTTTCAGCCCCATATAATGCAGTCGGTACCACAACACCCTCATACAGCCTTCTCTTTACATCCATTCTGAGTGAACGACATCCAAACACTTTTTTCATTCCTCCCGGCACCTTTCCAACTTCATTCATTTTAAACTTCACTTCTGCATCTATTCTTCCATCCACAGCAACATGTGACCCTAAATACTTAAAACACTCAACCTCCTCAAGCAACTCACCATTCAAAACTATATTCATCCTCCTACCATCTATCAACCTCGTACACTTCATCACTTTACTCTTATTCTCATTTATTTTCAGTTTCCTCCTTTCACACACCCTTTCAAACTCCTCCACCAACTGTCTCAATCTCTCCTCTGAATCAGCCACCAGTGCAGTATCATCCGCAAACAGCAGCTGCTTCAGATTCCACTCTCTACCATCATTCACCAGACTCAGTCCTCCACCTAACACTCTTGCATTCACCTCCCTTACAACACCATCCATATAAATATTAAACAACCAAGGCGATATCACACATCCCTGCCGCAGCCCCACTCTCACGGGAAACCAATCACTCACAGTATTTCCCACTCTTACACACGCTCTACTATTTACATAAAAACTTTTCACTCCTTTTAGTAACCTGCCATCAAGCCTATTCAATCTTAAAACATTCCACAAAGCCTCCCTATCAATTCTATCATATGCTTTCTCTAAATCCATGAATGCACAAAACACCTCCTTACCTTTCGCTAAATACTTTTCACACACCTGTCTCACAGCAAACACCTGATCCACACATATAACACTTACTTAAAATCAAAAACAACTGAATCACTGTCAATTTAAAATTGCTAGAAACCATGCAAAGCTGTAATAAATCTCGCTGAATCAAACTTTCTTCATAATCAAGCATCAGAACTACTTAACAACCCTAATGACAGTAGAATATTCTGGTCAACTCTTAAGTCTTACAATAATAACTTTAACAAGTCATCATCCTTTCCTCCTCTAAAATCTTCAGACGGCAACATTACAAATGACCCTCATAGAAAAGGAGATATCTTTGCCAGAACATTTGCCAAAAAATCTACCTTAGAGGATGTCAGCCAGAACGTCCCTGTACTAGAACTTGACTCTTCTGAAATTGTTCCACTTAAAATGCAGACAAGATACTTGAAATCCATCCTAGACAATTTACTTACCAACAACGCTCCAAGCCCAGATGGAATTCCTCCAATTGTTTTGAAAAAGTGTTCCCCAGAACTTGCCCCTGTTCTTGCTAAATTATTCAGAATATACATACGAACTTCTTCTTAACCTAATTCATGGAAAGAAGCCAACATTCACCCAATTACAAAGAATGGAAGTTCCTCTGACCCCTCTGACTACAGACCAATAGCTGTCACATGTTCTTTTGGTAAAGTATTTGAAATTTTAATCAATAAGCACATAGTTAAACACACTGAATCCAACAACTTAATTAGCAATAAACAATATGGCTTTCACCACGAAAGATCCACCATTGACATACTCAATCTCCTGACTCATATCATCCATCAATCAATCGACCTATGTGGGAAACTCATGCAGTAGCCCTTGATATTTCTAAGGCTTTCGACAGAGTATGGCATCGTTCCCTGCTGTCTAAACTCCCTTCCTATGGACTAACGTCTTTTGTTCCTCTGCTTGCCTCAAATCTCAGCGGCAGAAAAATAAGAGCAAGAGTAAATTATGTATATTCCAGCATCCACTCAATTAACGCTGGCGTGCCACAGTCACGTTTGGCGCCAACCCTGTTCCTGGTTCATATTAATGATCTCTTATCTGTCACCCATAATCCCATCCATTCATATGCAGATGACTCAACACTTCATAGTTCATTCACACTCAGACACCCATTTACAAAGTCTGATATCTCTAATTCTCAACTCAGCACAGCCATCTCCATAAATCAAGACCTATCTATGATCAGAGAATGGGGACAAAACAACCCTGTCTCGTTTAATGCTAGTACAGTAAAACCAAATAGATACAATTTACTAATAGACGATATTGCCAGATTCGTATATTACCTTCACTGCTACTAATATTCTCATCTCCGAAAGTATTGAAATTCTCGGCGTCTCATTTAACAATGCTCTCAGCTGGACCTCTCATATCAGATCACTCGCTAAAACCGCCTCAGAGAAACTTGGATCATTGTAGAGTCCGTAACTTCACTGACGAGCAGTTAGCTATAAATTATAAGAGTCATGTGCACTCTCAGCTTGAATATTGCTCACCCTTGTGGAATGGATGTGGAGAGGTTGCATTAAAACAACTAGACAAAATTCAGAACAAAGCTGCTGGTATTATTAATAACTCCGCTATTACAAATAAAGTACCTCTTCTACAAGTAAGAAAGAATGTTGCCTTGCTTGCACTACTTTACAGATATTTTTATGGTAAATGCTCAGACGAAGTTGCGTCCATTGTGCCACCTCTCCATGCCTTCCCTCGTGCTACAGGGGCACCTGGTAGTGCTCATGACTGGAATGTCACACAGCCATATTGCAGAACTTCCGCCTATCAGAATTCTTTCATTCCCCGAACTGCATCTCTCTGGAACTCGCTTCCCCAGAGTAGTTTCCCTCCAAACTTCAACCTACAGCTGTTCAAGTCCAACTGTTACAGATATTTCATGAATGGAGGACACCAGTAACCTGGTGTATGGATTTTTGTTTATTATTCCGTTGTTTTTCTTTCCTCTGTTCTGTTATTAAAAAAAAAAAGTACTGTTGAGGTGTTAAGCTGTACAAGAAGTCACTATGCTGTTGGGATACCGGTAGAAAACATGGCCATTATTTGTTATGCTGAAGTAAGTTTTCATGCATATCAGTAGCAAAATACAGTATATCACCAGCAAAATGAGGTATGTTATTGTAAAGGTGTTAAAAAAGCCGTGAAAGAAGTGCATTGACGTTACTTTAAGTGTGAGGGCAGAGTAAACTTGGTCTTCCTTGTTTCTCTACGTATGCCAGTCGTGGGTGAATCGACTGTCAGCACCAACGCTGAGAACCCTGCAGCCTCTGCTCTTCGCACTAGTTTGGCTGTTACTTCCCTGGTTTGGGGGTATAATGACTGGAGATATTATTCAGCAGTTCGGAGCTGACTGTTTGTAAAGTTACTTTTCTTCCTAATCTTATGCTTCAGTTTCCTCATTAATATTTTTCCGTACCATATTCCCTGTACTGTATTATGTTATTGCATCATTTAATCAATGTATGATAGTGTTATGCAGAGTGTATGCAATCTATTGTTGTAAACATTATGAGATAAAGTTCAATCTACTTGTGTAATGCAAGACTTACTGCATATTACGTTTATATTATGGTGGTAGGTGGTGGCAACCATCATCCACTCACTTGATGCAGCGCTGCCTATTTTTTCCTTCACTTTTTTGGGGGGGCATTTTTTTCCTGTGTCTACCCTCCTCTATTCCTATTTGTCTCATCCTTCCCGTCACTTTTTATTATTCCTCTTTCCATTTCAGCTGGCATTACATTTAGTGACAAGCCTGATGGTTTCCTGTAAGCCAGGAAACCATTTACAGTGCTGGGTGGTAACCATATAACCAACCCATACCTGTTCCCTATGTGTCAGCAAGTGGGTTGGCGGAGGGTTAGTGCCCCTCCTAGTAAAACAGCTCAATGAAGAATGGCCACCCCTTACGGGATTCCGGCGTCTGGCTATAGATAGGCGTTTATATTAGCTTTCCATATTGTCTTCTGTTTCCATGTGGTTCCCACTGTTCTAGATTCTATAAACTTTTTTCCCCTCAGCTGTACATTAATTATGATTAGCCTTTGTCTCAGTTTGTTACCTGTCCTTGAAAATGTAGAGCTGGAAGAAGCGTAGTGAGGATGGTGCATGTTGAGCAACTTCCTCAATGCTGGATGTTGAGACGGTGCTCATGGTAAAGACAGTGCCAAACCTTGCTGCGGCTGATTAGGGGAAAAAAAATATCTTCCAAAACATTTCCCTATTTCTTTAGTGATTGGTACTGACTAGATTTTGATTATTTTTCTTATTAAGCTCTGATTACAGAGTGTAAATTGTAGGCATATTTAATTGATGGTTGAAGACTTTTCTGTCCTGTATGTATAGTCTTCCCCATAATCATCTCGATAATATTTTTTCCCACCCAAGACTGGGTTAAGGTAGGTTCCAGAAACAAGGGAAAAAAGGTATGAAAGTGGGAGCCCTGTCAACAACAGTGGAATGGCCCACACAGTCATTCACACATCATTCAAACCTCTGGAGTGTTGGCTCCACCTCACAGGCCTAATCATCTGCTCAAAGTTTATTTTTTCTTATCAATAGATGTAATTCACATTCCCCTGCAAGGTGGAATCATTTCATTGACTGTCAGGTTCAAAAGTAGGTGTCAAACTCGTGTAATGAGCTGCTTCATACATACAGTACATCATCCAGCCAACTCAGTTACCGTTATCAGCTTCAAGATCTTGCCTTTTCACACACTCGATTACCACGTCCATCCACTTAACACAGTACCCACCATTTATGCATCACATTCATTACATAGTACAGTACAGTAATATAGTAATGGCTTTTGAACATAAAGGTTGAAGTATTGTTATGCTCACCTCTGGCATTAGCACACTCCCCATCTGTACTTGCCATCCTCTGCATGGCGGTGGGTGCAACGCCAATCGGTGCACTGACCCTGTGACCCAGTATGGTGGTGGACGTGCTTCTCTGGGACGTGTCACGAAGAAGCCGCGGACGAATGTACCACCTGGAAAACTAGGTGTGACCTGGCTTGCATGTACCAAAATATTTATGATATACCTGTGTGACAGGATGAATATACTGTAGTACTTTGAGTCATTCTTATTCATGTGTTTCTTTGTTTGGAAGTATACTTAATGACCAATACACTTAAGATACTATTTTGTCTGCCACCAGTCTATTTGTTAAACTCGAGGAAGCATGCCATCCAAAAAGGCAGTGCACTGTAGATATGGGTGTATCTACGCAGTAAATTTCACAGTATTACGTAAGGTGGAGATCATCCTTCAGGTTGGAAAAATGGGTCTATGTAAATTCCACCCGAGTAAATTCCACCCACGAAGATTCCTCCACGAAAATTTCACCCATTAAAAAAAAAAATGAATATTCCACCCATCTAAAATATATTTAGTATCGGCAGTCAGATATAACTTATATAAACTAAAATTGATATACCTTCGTCATGAGTTATTTGTATCAACTTAAAATGAATGTACCTTATGGGCAATGTTCCTCAGAAATGCCATCTTGTCATCACTGCTGTAACGTGATACCAAATTCTTTATTCATGCTTTTATAGCTTGGTATTTCTTGCCCCTCGTAATTGCATCACCTCTTCCAATGTGTGCAATCTTTGTTTGAATGATGGCTTCTCCACCGAGTGCCTTGCAGAGCTTCCACAAATTTGGGTGTGTGGATCTGATGGATGAGCGCAAAACCTTGCGAAACCTTCCACTGCATTGTTTGTCCTTGGGAAGTCGCTAATGACACGGTCTTTGACATTCCACATCTTTAAGGGAAAAAGCAGCTGATCTCGACGAGCACCGCGTCCCTGCGTAATTCCAATGTAGGTATTTTCGAAATATGCAATATATTCAGCAGTGATGTCTTCATCATCAGACAGTTCCTCAAATGCATCAACAACATCAGCAACAGGCAAGAAAGCCAGTGCAGTGAAGCATTTCATTTTAAGTGCTAAATTTACCTCTGTATTGTATCTCACTCGCGCACCAATGTCACATACTTTCCGCCAACATGACTGACCAAGATGGAACAAGCACTCGACAACTGAAGCAGATGGAAACACTGAGGGAAAACCATTCTGCACTGTCTCCTCAAAACCATCATACAATCATTAGGTCGAGCACTTGTACGAAGATCAAGATGTGTAGAAAAAGGTCTTCTATAGGTCACTTCATGTCTTTTTGGAAGCGGGGCAAACAAACGTGGAACACAAGATTCTCCGATAATTGCATGTAAAGTGAACTGCTGACACCATTTGTTTGGCAATGAATTAAATGTCCCGTTGCAAGCCCTGAACGAGATTTCTCGAGGTCATCCAAGCCGGCGTCTGTTGCGAGTATTAAGATACGGTCAGAATCGCCAACATCGCTATCAAAAGCCAAGAACAATGAGCCATCCTCGAGAAATTTATATGAATCCGGAATTTCCAAATCATTCTGAGACACTGGAAGAGCTGGAATTCCCGATGATTTTTTTTCTCCAGTTTTAAAAGTTACGTTAAATTCCTTGAAGTTATGGCGACTGTGACATCGTTATCTCAACCAGTGGCTTAATGGCAGCAGCAATAGCTTCCCGTGTAAGTTTTCAAAAATACTCCCCCAGTATCCCTGCTTGTCGTATGAGGCGACAAAAAGGGTTGGTGGTGGGTTAGTGCCCCACCCCGTAAAAAGAACTAACTAAACAAGCAAACAAAGCGCCTCGGACCAGGACGGACCATACGTTGACGACCAAGGAACGGACAAAGGACATTCTAAGGGTGGGAACGTGGAATGTGAGGGGAGTGAATGATGAAGTGAAAGAGATATTGTTCAGGTGCTTGAGGATGCAAGAATGGATGCATGTGGATTGACTGAAACTAATTTGAAAGGTGAAAGGGTGAGAGAATGGGAGTATGGTTTAGGAATATGTGCGGAGTTAATGAGAATGAGATGGCAAGAGAGGGAGTATGTTTGATGATAAGTAAGAAGTGGAAGGAGAATATAAGAGAGTATGGAACAGTGGGTGTAAGGATTGTATGGGTGAGGAAAGTAGTTATACAAGCCTGGCGATTGTATGTGTGTATGCGCTGACAGAGGACCGAGTGGCAAGAGTGAAAATTGAGTTTTGGGCGACTGTAGAAGCATGTATGGATAAGTTCGAGAGGAGCAAGAGAGTGTTCTTGATTGGAGACATGAATGGCAAAGTTGGGAATGTACGAGTGGATGGATTGGTTGGTCAGTGGGGTGTGCCAGCTGAAGTAGATGGGAATGGTAGCGCTTTGGTGGACATCTTTGCTAGTAATGGGTTGGCAATAGCCAACACATTCCTCCGGCATAAGATGATCCACAGGTATACATGGAGTCATGAGGAGGATGGACGTTGAACTTGTTGAACCAAAGACAATGATAGATTACGTGTGTGTAGATGAGCGAACGAGAAGACAAGTGTTGAGTGCAAGAGTGTGGAGAGGGTGGGGGAATGGAATCTGGGACCATCACTTATGTGATGGCCAAGGTAAAGCTGGAAAGAAAATCGGTGAAGCGACCAAGGGGAAGACAGGAGGAAACAGCTCCTGTGAAAAGAGAAGAGAAGTTGCAAGAGAGTGAGAAATGGCAGAGTATAAGAGCATAGTGGAAGAAAGATTGGGAAGGTACGAGTTAGAGCACATGGTAGGGGTGGAAGAAGTATGCAAGGTATTCATGGAAGAGATAGGTGCAGCGTGCGAGGTGGTTAATGGAGTTAGGAGGAGATGCAGGAGTGTGCAAGGGACAGCAAAGTGAAATGATGAGGTGAAACGAGCTGTGGAACAAAAGAAGGCATATAGTGACTGCCTAGCGAGTATAGGTAGGGGAGAAGATGAGAGAGAGACAAAAGAGGTATATTTGAGCAGGGGAAGAGAGGTGAAGAGATTGGTGAAGGAGAGTAAAGAAGAGATTGGATGAAGAGTTTGGGAGGAATCTGAGTGTGAAATGGAGGGAAAGTAAGAAATTGTTTTGGAAGGAGATAAAGAAAGTAAGACAGTGTGGAAGGGGAAACAATAAGGGGGTGAAAGATAAGAATAATAGATTGTTGGTGGAGAAGAGAGAGAAAATGAGGAGATGGAAGGAGCACTTTGAGGATTTGTTGAATGCAGAGATTGAGAGCAGTGAGAATATAAGTGGTTGGGGAATGGCTGGGAGAAGAAGAGATGAGAGGAGGGAGGAAGAGATCAGTAGAGCAGAAGTAGTTAAAGTAATGAAGGAGATCAAGATGGGAAAAGCCCCAGGAATTGATGGAGTGTGTGTTGAAATGCTGAAGTATGGGGGTGAGATTATTGTGGAGTGGATATGGAAGTTATGTAGATTGTCTTGGGAAGAAGGAAGGGTTCCATAGAATTGGAAATCAGGTATAATTGGGAGAGAGAAGTATGTGGTAACCATAGGGGTATTTGCCTTCTTAGTGTAACTGGAAAAATATATGGTAAAATACTTATTGACAGGGATAGGTATATAACAGAGGAGCTAGTTGGAGAAGAACAAGGGGGATTTAGGAAGGGAAAAGGGTGTGTAGATCAGATATTTGTTCTAAGAGTTTGGTGGATAAGTATCTAGAGAAGAGAAAGAAAGTGTATGCTGCCTTCATGGACATGGAGAAAGCATATGACAATGGATAGGCAAGATATGTGGAAGGTATCAAGAGTATATGGAGTGGATGGGAAATTGCTGAGTGCTGTGAAGAGTATGTACAAGGGAGCTAAGGCTACAGTGCGAGTGGATGGTGAGTTCTATGATCTAAATGTGGGACTGAAACAGGGATGTGTGATGTCTCCATGGCTGTTTAATATATTCATGGATGGAGTGGAGGTGCAAGGTAGGGCAGTGGATGTGGGGGTGGCTCAAATGAATGAGGATGAGATGTGGAAGATTCCGGTGTTGTTGTTTGCTGACAATACAGTATTGTTGAGTGAAGATGAATGGGAGTTGCAAGGGTTGGTGAATGAATTAGCGACAGCATAAAAGAAGAGGAATCTGAAACTTAATGAAAACAAGAGTAAAGTTATGGCGTTTGAGAGAAATGAAGTCACAGAATTCACAGTGAGGTTGGATGGTGAGAATATGGATAATGTGAGTGCATTCAAGTACTTGGGTAATGTGATGAGTAAGGATGGAAGTTTTGAGGATGAAGTGCTTGAAAGGGTACAGCAGGGAAGGAAGGTTGTTGTTTCACTGAAAGTGGTAATGAGAAATAGGGAGGTGAGTATGGAAGTCAAGAAGTCACTGCATAATAGAATTGTGATCCCTACCCTGACGTATGGAAGTGAGGCGTGGCGCTTGCTAGAGGGGAACAAGTCAAGAGTAAGAGTAGTGGAAATGAGTTACATGAAAGGAGTATGTGGAGTGACACTGAGGGATAGACTGACGAATGAAGAAGTTAAATAATGTTGTGGGGTGGATGTGAATGTGATTGAGAAAATTAGAAGAAATACACTGTGGTGGTTTGGACATGGAGAGAGAATGGAGAATGAAAGACTGACTAAGAGGGTGCATGTGGGTGAAGCGGAAGGGGGGAGAGGGAGGGGGAGACCAAGGATGAGGGAGGGATGGAGCTGAGAGGCATACCAGGGAGGGGGAAGAGAGTTGAGGGGAGGGTAGTCAAACAGTGGGTGACAGAGGGACTTGGAGGCGTTTTGTATGCGGCCACCCTTTGCGGGATTAGGGCGTCGGGCTATATATAGATACCAGTACATAGATAAATCTTGAACGGTATCTCGCATTGCATTCACCGTCCTTCGAGCATCAACTCTTGCGCAATTTGCCGGTTGTGAGCGCCTGTCCTAGCATTTATTATGGGTTCCACTGCGTCATAAACCGTATGAACCCGAGCTCTGCAGCCATTACAAAAATGTTCACATCGCCAGTATATTTTCGTCTTGGTGCAGTTGTCTTCATGCTTTTCATAAATGTAGCGTTGCTCATCACAGAGTTTCTTTTTGCCCTTTTCAGTCTTAACGAATGACAAAGGCATCTTGGTTATATCAAATAACAGGAGTCACAAAACGGTGGCCAGCAGACAACTGATAGGCAACCAACCTGCAGCTGAGGACAGCTAGCAGACAACTGATAGACAATTATCCTGCAGCTGAGGACAGCCAGCAAACAACTGATAGGCAACCAACCTGCAGCTGATGACAAACAGCAGTCAACTGATAGAAAACCAACCTCCAGCTCAGGGCAGGGTAATTATCGGGTAACTATCTCTTAGCTCAGAACAACTGTCAGATGGAGAAATCATTGGGTGAACCATCTCTTAGCTCAAAAAGGCTGTCAGATGAGGGAATTATCGTAGGGGGTATTTTTCACGGGGGAAATATTTTTGGGGAAATCTTGTGGGTGGAATGTTCGTCGGGGAAGTTTACCTGGGGGAGCTTACAGTATACGTGTAAAAGATGATGTTGAAGTCCTTTTTATCATGGCAGCCTTAGACACCATCCGAGCACAAAGCAGTACTGGCAAAGTTCATACCGATTCATTGCTTCCTTGTTTTCCTTGAGTGTGACCTCATCCAGTGCCCCAGACTGGTAGTAGCTGAGAGCACTGAGAGGGAGTAGCCTGCGGGCCTCCTTCTCGTAATCGCTCACACACACTAAGGGTCGTGCCATCCTCAGCTCCGACTGACCTGTGATATGATACTGTAAAAGATCCATTGAACACGGAGTGTAGCTATTAAATTTTCAGTACAAAAGCCTACAGGCAGTTTGCACTTCACCATCCATGCTTCAATACTTACTCATTGCTACTCGAGGGCATTTAAAATCTTCATCTTTTTCAGTTACTCGTACCCCATTCTGAGTCCAGAGTTGAAATAATTCTCAGCTTACCTTATAACTATAAACTTAAATAAATAACTTTCTCAGACATGCTAAACAAATTTTTACCAGCACTGACACCGATTTTCCTCTTCCCATAAACTTCGTCACGGTCACATACTCGAAAGTTGCGTCACCAACATACAAACAAGCAAAGATTCTCGATACACTTCCCTCCTGGTTCATTCTCACCTCAGTAATGATTTGGAACAACACCGCCCCAGTGTGATGGGTTACGTAAGATTGGGGTGGAATAGTTTAGGTTGACCAGACTGTTATTTTTGGTAAGGTTAGGTTTTGCACTTCTCTTGATATAGGGGGCACGGTGGCTCAGAGGTAGAGCATCGAGTTCGAGCCGCGCGCGGGACTGCCGTGCCAGGAGGGGTAGCGCCCTCGTGTTACTTAGTGGGGCTATAAGGTCTAGCTGGGGGGATTCTTTAATCCCCCCCCCCTTTTTCTTGACATACTGTAGTAATTTGATACCCAGCTTAACCAGTTATCAAGGCCGTTCACACTGGGGAAGGGGGTGTTAGGGGGCTTAGCCCCCATTTGGAAAAAATGAAAAACAAATGATAGTAATGCTAAAAACGCAACTCATTAAATTAAACCCTGTTAAGAATGTAACGAAATAGAAAAATATCAGAAAGAGTTAAAAAGTTACACAAAATATAAGAAAGAACGAATTAAGTAGTTTCACGAAGGTCCTAGAATATTTTGTTACCGAAGAGAATATAATGGAAGGTCATGGAAGGCTATTGAAAAAAAATGTAAGTTTGTAGAACACATTGGAAATTTCTAGAATGTTATATATGGGTATATGAACGGTATTTCTGTGCAGAGTGAGGACGGTCAGAAATCAGCGAGTGAAAAAAGTGTTTTCTTTTGTTTTTCCTTTGTTTTTTAAGTAAAAGATGTCAAGTAAACGACCGAATTCTTTGTTTCGCTTCCAAGGTTCTGTAGAGTTCAGTATGTAAATTACCCATCGTTTGTACCCTTTCAGCACTTTAGTCAGTTACAGTACATAAGTTTATCGCGTTGCGTTACTTAGTGGGTAATTAAGGCGCTCCAAACGGATTGAGCCTATGCAGGTTTACATCCAAGGGATGGTTGGTGTTTATATCTCATGTAGTGCCACTCAGGGATGAGTGAGGCTGGTCACTCTCATCTTGAATGTCAAGACCAGCTTGCCTAGCCCCTGGCTCCTCATGGGGCAACATAGGATTAGATGATGAATGGATGAAATAAAGTAAATAAATTATATTATTAATTCTTTTTCTGCCACCCCCCCCCTTTCAGAAATCCTGGTCACAGCCCTGCCAGTAATGTCGAGAAAAGAGAAGTACAGAATCTAACCTAAAAAAAATATATATATATATAAATAAATAACATTGTAAGCAAACTAACCCGGCCCATCCTAACCAAACCTAACCCATACAAGAAATGTTCTGAATAATTACCCTCAACCCTGCACCTGACATTCTTGCTTTGATATCTGTTACATCATCGTCCATATACTGCTCATAGAGAAGACTTTGTAGCACCCTTTCCTTAGTGATTTATTTTGCATGTTACACTTCGGTAATCCCTGAAATACACCTTACATATTTTTGATGTTGACATGGCTTGCATTACTTCAGCTTGGTCTAAAATTTCATTCTCTCCACCTTGAATGTTTGAGATGTACTGAAATAAACATTAGAATATGGCACTCGTCCCCAAGAAGTGCTGTGGAAAGAATGTAAAGCCGTAGTATTGTCTTTGTCTTCCGCTGAGAGACGCAAAATCAACAGCAAAAGGACGAAAATGTGGACCAAGCACTGTATATTGAGTTAAGAGGTGTTATAAATGCTCCTAAAAAGATGTAAATACTACCCAGTCTCGATATGACAACCGGTGCCATGAAATAACGAATCGGTGGTCATTTACCGAATCGACGCTTTTAACAGGAAAATATATTTTTTTCACCCTATAGGTTCATACACACCTAATTAACTGAAATCCGGTAAAAAAAAAAAAAATGTACTGAATGTAACTTTTAAAAAGTCAGAATTCAGAGCAAAAACGTGCTAAAGTTTGCGGGTATTTCCCCTTTAGATCGCCAGCACACCACGACGGACTTGTTTTGCAAAAATATTGATTTACAGTGCAAATAAATGTATCTGCATATTAAATTAATATTTATACAAAGTAGAAGTCTGTCAAGGCACGAAGTCGAGCCAAAAGCAAACCACACGCTAAGTTTAGCAAGTTTTTATAATAACAGTTCAGTAAATCGTAAAATTCTGACTGAATCTCAGATAAGGTGCGTATGAACTTATTTGGTAATAAAAAAAAAAATCCCCAATTCAGTGCTGATTCAGTATTTCGTATCTCTCTCTCTTCCCACCGAATAACTGTCACTCTGCCTTTTACTCACACATTACTTTTTTTTTTTTAATGCAAGGAAGAAGCAACCAAGGGCCATGGGCCCGCAATACTGTTCCTTCCAAGAAAAAGTAAAAACAATGCAAAAGAGAGCCAAATTCAAGATCCATTCATTTCGAGATGCCTGGACACACTGCGTTTGAAAGATTGGAGATCATAGGAAGCAGGGAATACAGACAGAGGGAGACAGTTCCAGAGTTGACCAGTTGCATAAATGAAGGACTGGGAGTAACGGTCAACTCTTGCATTAGAGAGTTGGACAGAAAAGGAATGAGAGTTTGTTGCTAGACGGGTACTACGTGCCCGTCGTAGAGGTGGAGGGATGCAAGCAGACAGTTCAGAGGAACAGTGACCATTGAAGTAGCGATAGAAG
>JAGKTI010020547.1:0-16264 GCA_018397915.1 Birgus latro | reverse complement strand
GTCCTCAAGCACACCACAACGCTCCTTCACTTCCTCATTTGTTAGTCTGTCTCTCCATGTGACTCCACATGCTCCTCTCAAATAACTCATTTCCACTGCTCTCACTCTTGACTTCTGTCCTTCCAACAGGGTCCAAGCTTCACTTCCATATGTCAGAGTTGGTATCACAATACTGTCATGTAACAACTTTTTCACGTCCATGCTCACCTCCCTGTTTCTTATCACTGCTTTCAATGAACCAGCAACCTTCCTTCCCTGCTGTACCCTTTCGAGCACTTCACCCTCCAGACTACCATCCTTACTCATCACACTACCCAAGTACTTAAATTCACTCACATTCTCCATTTCCTTCCCATCCAATCTCACTGTATATATATATATATATAAATAAATCAGTGGACTAGCCAATGACACTGTAAGAGAACACTCATCATACCTTTTGAATTATTATTATGATCAAAGACAAGACGTAATGTGTCCCATCTCCACTTTCAGTGTTTGCGTGATCTTATATGCAACTCAAAGCTAAATCCATGGGTGCCCTCAAAGAGAAGGAAGGACCATAGAGTAAATAGTACCTTTTAGTTTTGTCAAGTAGTGTGTTGGCTTGCTGTAATCAAAGCATTTTTCTATGGATGATCCGACTGTAGTAGAGCTAATGTACATTAAATTTTCAGGGGGTGCTGATATAAAATGGAACTTCATCCATGGTCTTTTTGAGAGTGCCATATATGGTGGCCGTGTGGACAACACCTGGGATATCCGAGTACTCACAGCTTATCTCCATATATTTTTCAACAATGAAGTAATTGGTGGTCGTAAGCCTGCACCTGACCAGCTAGCAAAGAACTTAATCCTGCCAACTACAGTTAATTATCAGGTAGAAGTCATTTCATAAGTTAGTAACAATGTTCTGTTGAGCTCTACCTCTGTGTTTACATGTGGTGTAGGGGCAACTATGGTTCAAAGGGAGATTCTGTTTAAATGAAATGTCAAAACCAACTTTTCACATCCTGAGGATTACCACAGTGCCTGAGGATGTTTGTATCCATACATCAAAAACAATAATTTATTGAGGATTGAGATTTTATATTATGATAAGACAGTTTTTGTTTCATTTAATAATGAGGGGTTCATTTAATAATGAGGTCAGTGGTGACCAATATACAGTTAAATATCAGTAAACTTATTGGAGGAACACCCAGTGTGATGAAAGTAAGTCATATTAAATGAGCTTTCACTGCATCATAATTTTTTTCCTGCAATAGCACCAGGCAGTGGAGCAATTAAGATGGTGGTGAGTGCTACCTTTGGATTAAGACCTATTTGCATTTTATAGCATTTATTTTCCTGAAACTGCATGAATGAATGATGTATTCTCAAATGGAATCCTGATTCATTCAACCCTCATTACTCCTCCTCATCATCACCACAGTCTTGCTCCACTGATAGAAAAAGACATTAACTCCCAAAGCCCAGCATTGAATCTGCTGTACTACTCGCTGTACCCAGGAATATTTGCAAAAATTACTCGTTTTAAAACCATAATATCTCAGCAACTACACCAACTAGAACATTCAATAAAAGACCAATATGCTTAACTATTCTTCATCTTTCCATTTCAAGTATCTCTGGGTGTCTAGGCCATTAAAATGTGGAGTGTGGAGGTGAAGAATAGAGGGCACTTTTGGAGTAGTGGTGAGACTGTCACAATGAGCACACATAGTCCGCGGGCCCGATAGGCCTATTGTGCACCCTCCCCAGGAACCTATGAAACCTATTTTATTTTGTTCCTGGGACCTCTCTCAACGTGAAAAATGGATGCCACCATCACCAAATTGGGATGGACTACCTGTGTGGTGTCATTTTCAAATGAACGTCAGCAAAATTAGCGTAGTTACATTTACACCTATAACTCAGCTTTTAGGATAGATAGAGATGATGTCTTGGTTTCTACACCCATGTTTTTGAGGACGAGGAATCCAGTAATGACACTGAAATATCCCTATGACTCTTAGTTAACTCGGAATTCAAAATGGCTGCCATTGAAACCAGCAGAAATCACACTTTCTGCCATATTTTGACTTTCAAGTTAAGTAGATGATTGTTAATGGGTTCTAAGCCTTCAGTACAATACATGTGTTTCAATCTGATGTTACTTTAATACCTGGAGACCATCATCGAATTCGAAATGGCTGCTGATATTGCCAGAGTGTGTATTGTTGTCAGTCATAACCACATAATAACCAGCTCCATTATGGGCGTTTAACATATATTGATATATTTTGAAGTAAAAAACCCTTATTCAAAATATGGGGGTGTGGGTGTGTTGGTTCCGGAGAAATAGGTGGAATATGTTATGAATGTTATGAAAGTAAGTGATAGGATATTTGTAGTGAAAATTTTGATCGGTAGGAAAATGATTGCAATTACATCGGCATATGCTCCATAGGCAGGATTGGATGATGCAAAGAAGGATAGATTTTGGGATGATTTAATACGTGTAGTAGATTGTATGGGCGATGATGATGTAGTGGTTCTGGGAGGGGATTTAAATGGTCATGTGGGTGATGCAGGTCAAGGTTATGAAGGAGTCCATGGGGGATGTGCATATGGTGTGAGGAATGCGGAAGGGGAAAGAATACTCGAGTTTGGGGAGGCTATGGACATGATTGTGTGCAACACACATTTTAGAAAAAGAATGAGTCGTTTGATTACGTACGAGTCCGGAGGAAATAGCAGTCAGATAGATTATTTTCTGGTCAGGAGGGTCGATAGGAGGTTAGTGAGGGATGTTAAAGTTATAGGAAGCGAGGAGTGTTTGCAGCAGCACAAACTATTGATTTGTGACATGGTACTTAAAGAACAAGTGATGAGGAGGAGGACATATGTACCTAGGAGGAAAATATGGAAGCTGGGAAACCAATCAGTAAGGGATGCCTTTTATAGTGAGACGAGGAGAGTGGTGGCTGAACAGGGAGCCGTAGATACAGGCGTTAATGAACAGTATAGAGCATTTAAGAACAACCTCTTGAGAGTTACCGATGCAGTATGTGGCTGGACAAGATGCCGACCAAGACAAAAGTAACTTGGTGGTGGGATGAGGGTGTAAAAGCCGCAGTTAAGGAGAAAAGAAAGCTTTTCAGGGAATGGAAGAAGGGTGGTAACGGAGGAGTACTTGGCTGCCAAGCGTAGGGCTAGAAGAGAGGTATACAGGGTGAAATCTGAGTCACAGAGAGTTTTACTTGATAATCTAAACCATGGGAAAGGAAAAATATGATTTTTAGGGTGGCAAATCAGGTGAAGAGGGATAATCGGGACATTGTAGGTGAGCAGTGTGTGAAGAATGATGAAGGAAGGGTAGTGGTGAACAGTGGGGATATTAAAGATGTATGGAGAGAGCATTATAGCCGGTTGTTGAATGAGGAGTTTTACTGGGATAGGGAAGGTTTGCAGCCAGCAGATCCAGTGTTTGGCCCTTTGCCTTTGATTGGCACTGCTACTGTGAGTGAGGCAATAGGCAGGCTGTGGGTGGAGAAGGTGGCAGGTGTGTCTGGGTTGACTGCTGAAATGTTGAAGGCCTCAGGAGATACTGGGGTGAGGTTAGTCACTGCCCTGATAAATATGATTATATATGAGTGTGTTGTCCCAGATAATTGGCTGAAGAGTGTAATTGTAAATGTGTACAAAGGGAAGGGTGGTGCCCTGGAAAGGGGAAATTACAGAGGTATAAAGCTCTTAGGTCAGATAATGAAAGTAATGGAGAGAGTTCTAGAAGGTATGATTAGAGAAAGAGTGAATATTGATGAGATGCAGTTTGGGTTTATGCCAGGCAGGGGGACCACTGATGCCATTCCATTGTTCGACAGCTTTAGGAAAAATATATTGGAAAGAAAAGGGAATTGTATTTTGTTTTTGTTGATTAGGAAAAGGCCTTTGACAGAGTCCCTAGAGAGGTGGTGAAGTGGGCAATGAGAAAGCTAGGGTTGAAAGAGTGGCTGGGTAGGGTGGTTATGGCCATGTACGTGGGTGCTCGCACCCAGGTAAGAGTGAATGGAGTTTTGAGTGATGAGTTTTCCGTGAATGTTGGTGTGCATCAGGGGTCAGTTTTGAGTCCCTTGTTGTTTATCATGGTACTTGAAGCCCTCTCACGTGACTTCAGAGATGGACTCCCATGCGGGATGTTGTATGCTGATGATTTGGTGTTGATTGCAGAGAATGAAAAGGAGGCGGAGGAAAGATTTAAGAAATGAAGAGATGGTATGGGGCACAAAGGTTTAAGGGTAAATGCAGATAAAACAAAAGTGATGACATCTAGGGTTGGTGGCAGTACCATCAGAGGAGAGGGAGAGTGGCCATGTTCAGTTTGCCACAAAGGTGTGGGAAGTAATTCCATCTTGTGCAGTGTGTGTGATAAATGGGTGCACAAGAGATGTAGTGGTATTAGAGGTAGACTGCGAGATAATGCTGATTTTATGTGTGTGGCGTGTCGAGGAGAGCAGGCGGAGATTGTTAGGCGTGAAATTGAACTTGCTGGTGAGTCTCTTGAGTGTGTGGAAGAGTTTTGTTATTTGGGAGACGTGCTATGTGCCGGAGGTGGGGCTGGAGCTAGCTCGATTGCTAAAGTGAGAAGTAGTTGGAAGAAGTTCAGGGAGCTGGTGCCTTTCCTGACATTGAGAGGACTCTCCTTACTTGCTAAGGGGTCTTTGTATGCAGCATGTGTTAGGAGTGTGATGCTGTATGGTAGTGAGACCTGGGCAGTAAAGGAAGAGGATATTCACAGGCTTAAACATACAGAAATAACAATGATTAGGTGGATGTGCAGTGCGTCCCCGCTTGCAAGGCCTTGGGGGGCTGGGTTTACGATGGAAGAGTTGAGAGGTAGGATGGGACTGGAGTGTATTGGTGTTGTGATGAGGAGAGGTAGGCTGAGGTGGTTTGGAAATGTGGAGAGGATGGGGGATGATAATTGGGTGCATAGGGTGAGAAGTGTTAATATTGGGGGAGGGATTGGGATGGGTAGACCGAGAAAGACATGGGACGAGGTCATTAATTGTGACCTTGGGGTTAAGGGATTGAACAGGATGGCTGCCAAAGATCAAGCAGCATGGAGAGCTGCCATTAGGTGACCAATGCCGAAGCATGCAAGCATGTTGGAGCCTTCAAAAATGAAATGATGTTACTCTATCAAATCATCCAACAAAACAAAAACCAAATATAACTGGCAACTAAAAATCAACTTGACTAGATAAAATGACCAGAAATAATTGTAGTGCTGTAATTTTGTATGTAATATAAGTTAGTATAAGTATAATGCAAGTGTAATATAAGTGTAAATTACGTTAGTTTATGTATGGTGTAAGTGTAGTTCTGGACCCTGTTTAGATGATGCAATGTATGGGAAGTGGACCTTGTAATTCATTTTTTGGGCTTGATCTTAGTTAAAGTGTAACAGGAGAGTAATATTATTAACATGTAAGACCGTGTGGAGCGAGTTGGACGAGCAAATTCATGATCTGTTTTTGATAAAGAGGCAAAAAAAAGTTAATTCGAGATTAAAATTCGCGATAAGTTGTATTTGCACTTAGAATTCAGAATTTTGTAGTTGAGTTTGTGTTTATCATCTTGTTGTATTAAATAATAATGTCTATGAGCTTAGGTAAAGTCTGATATTGGTTATAGTCATTGATAGCCGTGAAATTAATTTATTTTTCACTGTCGCTAGATCACGTAGGCCTGACAAAGGCAACGCCTGGAAATAATTATGTGAACGTGTGAATTTAGGCTTTGGTTTAAACTGTTAGACCCATGTTATTGCCACAAAATTTAAATCATTATAAGTCATTTTGTCTAAGTAGAGGAGAGAGAAAATTCGTTGTTGCAAGTTCCTTGTTGATTGTATAATAAGTTAACTGTAGAGTAATAAGTCGAAGCCAGAACCGTTTGTGAGAACATCGCGGGATTCCTGGAGCGTCCTTGCCGCGGGCTTTCACTTCGAGCTGGTGCCTCATATCAGACGGATGTCCACAGGTCGGTCTAGAGTAATTTCATAGTATTTCCCCCCATACGTCTTAATAATTTGTTTTTATTCTATCTATATATATAAAGTAAGTTGTCTGATAATATTCCCCAATACTTTTATGTGACTTCGAGCTGGTGCATCATATCAGACGGATGTCCACAGATTGGTGTGGCGTCATGAGGTCGGGTTGCCGTCTACGAAAAGTCTCGTAGTCCTAATTGCCAAAGCCCTTACACAGTTCCACTTAGTTCATTTCTTATGCATAGTTGTCGATTATGTAGTCATATGGTCCACTTAGTAAAGCTTTTTCTCCTAAAGTGTAATAATCTAGTTAAAAGCAAGTGTGTTTGTAGTGTTGGTTTTCCCTTACATACAGGGTATTGCAAGCGCTGTGATATTATATATTGAATCATTCTTGTGCAACCGATCATATACATAGATATGTCATATTGTGTAAACCCATGGAAAATAGGGGTGAATATACTAAATCTAGAGTAATCCTTCGTGACAAGCTGTAAGTCTGGGAAAATACTACGAGTCCTTTTGAGACCGTGGTTTATGCAAGTCACACCAGAGTTTGTAGCATTCTTTTTCTCTTTACTTGTGTACCTCATGTTGGGTTAAGAGGTCGAGTTGTGTGTATTCTTAATGTATGTATTTTATGTATCGGGCGAGTAATTCATCTGTGTGCAGTATAATCAACATCTTGTTGAGTGTAAAGCCCAAGGTACTTCAGTGGTGGTATTCTCTCGAATAACTAGTTTTGTACAGTGATATGTGAGTCAGTTTGATTTATATTCTGTGGAGAGAGAGCATTAATTCTCTCAGTTAATCTGGTGGAATCAGAGACGGTAATAAACTGTGTATTAGTTACTTTTTCTTGTTCGAAGGTAAATTCTATTTTTTATGTAAGTTAAGGATAGTAATATAGATAATTAAATTTTTCGTATGTATTTGGTCTAAATTCCTCTGGGAAGTTGATTGTGAGATCGAGTGGCCCGCAAGGTATGTTACTATCTATAAAATTCACGCTTTCATTTTTCCTAGGCCTCATTGTCCCCTCTTTCACTGTACGGGACTAATAACTTTTTTTTTCCTGGCAATCGCTGGGTGGTGGCAGCATACCAAATAAATTCTGCTTCTGCCTGTTGGTAATTCTTCCTAGTGGTAATCAATTAACGAGGTCTTCTTAATAATTTTAGAATTTCTTCCTCGGTAGTAATCAGTAATCAGTAAACATCAAATAAATTCATATAGTCAAAGTACCGCCTTTACACTGGCGGCTAAAGCGGTGGAATATTTAGATAAAGTATCTTCATTTTAAGGGAACGCTAAAATTTGCGCCCTTACACTGGTGTAAACCGGTGGGATTTTCATTCTGAGGGCATCACTAAAATTTGCGCCCTTACATAATTTGATGATTATCACAAATGAATAGCCAGGTTAATCAGTCTAGATGATGCACACAATCTGTAACAGTTTTTATTCATCTACAGTATTATCACAGATATAGACCTTCACACATTTAGCAGTTAATAAGAATAGGCACTATGCAATGCTTTAAAATAATAAATTACTGTACTGTGAACCATTTCACAAGTTACTTTCATTGCTTATTATGGGTTACTAGTGAACTGATAATAGCCAGAGCTTATAATACATAATCTTAATGCTCACATCTAATTCAGTCCACAGTATTATCACACATGTATATGTACCAACTTCTCACACATTAAACAAACTTGTAATGTTGAAACATACAGCAAATAAAGTCAGCCCATTGCTAATGAACATAAAATATTGCGAAGCTCATAACATAAAATTATCATTTCCAGTCATGGGACACCACCAACAATAAATGTTCAGTCATGATCACTATCACTCCCTGACTCTACATTTTCATGAGATGCCATGCTATCCTCCTTAGTTTCACTATCAGATGAGATGAATAGAAACTGTTACAGATTGTGTGCATCATCTAGACTGATTAACTTGGCTGTTCATCTGTGATAATCATCATATTATTTCTGGTCATTTTATCTAGTCAAGTTGATTTTTTAGCTGTCAGTTATATTTGGTTTTTGTTTTGTTGGATGATTTGATGGAGTTACATAATATATTTTATTTTGAATAAGGGTCTTTTACTTCAAAATATGTCAATATATGTTAAACACCCATAATGAGGCTGGTTATTACGTGGTTATGACTGACAACAATACGCACTCTGGCAATATCGGCAGCCATTCTGAATTCGATGATGGTCTCCAGGTATTAAAGTAACATCAGGTTAAAACACATGTATTGTACTGAAGGCTTAGAACCCATGAACAATCATCTACTTGAAAGTCAAAATATGGCAGAAAGTGTGATTTCTGCTGGTTTCAATGGCAGCCATTTTGAATTCCGAGTTAACCAAGAGTCACAGGGATATTTCAGTGTCATTATTGGATTCCTCGTCCTCAAAAACACCAAGACCTCATCTCTGTCTATCCTAAAAGCTGAGTTATAGGCAAAAATGTAACTATGCTAATTTTGCTGATGTTCATTTGAAAATGACATCACACAGGTAGTCCACCCCAATTTGGTGATGGTGGCATCCATTTTTCATGCTGGGAGAGGTCCCAGGAACAAAATAAAATAGGTTTCATAGGTTCCTGGGGGGGAGGTGCACGGTAGGCCTACTGGGCCCACGGACTAACAAGTCTGTGGCTAGGGTGGGCTGTCCGTGCATTACGGGGCTGCCCCACTGTCACTCCTCCATGCCCAGGTAGACTTCCTCACTCATTCTATTTACATTACTACAGGAGTGGCACTTATTTCTAAATTATTATTTTGATCATAACACTTATTTTCTGTAATGTAGTAATAACTTAGGTATATTGTACTTATTTTCCAAAAATCTTACATCACTAAATGAATATCATTCCTGACTCATAATAACACTTATTCTCTACAATGAAATTTTCCATATTTTTCTATTTCTGTGGGAGGAGGCATGGAGGGTGACCAGGGCACATCACTCTCCATTTGATAATTTCCATCCTCAGGCATCATCTTCCCACCCAGCAGTGCTGACACTGTTGTACTCTCCCAATTACATTTTAATTCAGTCCCTTCCTTGCATGTTGGGTAGCTTGGCAGGGGTGGAGGTGGCAAGGTTGGGTCGGCAGAGTTGGCAGCAAACAAATTGGATGATCTGGAATAGGAATTCACCATTCCTAGCCCATCCATGGTGTACAGTAGATGCCAGTGCTGTCCTCCTGCCACCTCTACACTTGTCTGATGCAGTGGTGACAATACAAAATAGCTGTCACTTCAAACCATGGAAGGAAAAGCAAAACATTTGTGTCCATTGGCCTGGGGTTCTCAGATACCTGATTTCAACACCCAATTCCATCAGCCATGCTTTAGTGGTTAAATATCTCAATATTTTGTTGATTATAAAAAATTCCATGGGCTGACCAAAGCCCTGAGATATAGTTTTATCTTCCCTGGTCTGACAAAAAAAAAAAAAAGGCTAAATCAGTTTCAAACACCATAAAACTAGTGAGGATAAACTATAAGGTCATTATATTCATCCAGAAGTGGGCCATGTGGTATATACATCTGCACACATTGAGGAATTTCCCACCTCATGTTACCACTTTGGAGGGAGGGGGGGAAAAAAGGAGGAACAAGTGCATAAAAGAATAATGGGTGAGTAGGAGAGAGGAAGATAGAAGTTGTGTATATGTTAGAGTGGCATGGGTCACTGAGAACTAATGTCAAAAAAGTGCTCCACTAATCCTGAATGACGTTAATTTACATTTTGACTAGCAGGGGATGGATCAGATGGAACGTCTTAGCAGGATTCTTTCACTATATCAGGTTCATGTCCAGATAAGCCTTGGACAATAAAGACAACAAAAGATCAGTACAGTATTAGCTATAAAAAGTCATTCCCATGAAGTAGAGTATAGTAATGACAAATTATTTTTAGATGATGAAAATTATGAGTATATAGAAGTTGGGGAAGTGGACTTTCAGACCACCACTTGGTGGTGGTCAAAATCAAAGTCCAAACAAAATGGAGAAAGAGAAGAAGGGAAGGACAGGAAGAAGTAGTTCTTACAAGGAGGGTAGAAAAGTTACAAGGGGATGGAAAAAAGGCAGAATATTGAAGGGAAGTGGAGGAGCGATTGGGTAAATATAGATTGGAGCAGATGGGGGACGTGGAGGGTTCGTGCAAGATATTCACACAAGAAATCTGTGCAGCATGTGAGGTGGTAAGTGGGGCGAAGAGAAGATGAAAGGGGGTGCAGGGAACAACATGGTGGACTGAAGAGGTGAAACAGGCTGTGGCACAAAAGAAGAAAGCATTAGTGAGTGGATGAGGAACAGGGGCGGCAGAGAGGTCGAGAGACGGAAGAGAGGTGAAAAGACTTGTAAGAGCGAGTAAGACGAGAGGGGATGAGGAATTTAGAAGGAATTTGAGTGCAGAGTGGAGGGAATGTAAGAAAATGTTCTGGAAAGAGGTAAAGAGAGTTAGGGTTCCAAAGAAGTTAGCTGGGAAGTGAAAGATAAAAATGGTAGATTACTAGTGAAGGGAGAAAAAGTGAACAGATGGAGAGAACACCTAAGGGAATTGTTGAACATAGAGAATGAAATTAATGCAAGTATAAGTGGCTGGAGAATGGCTGGGAGAAGGAGGGGTGTGGGAAGAGAGGAAGAAATCAGTAGGATGGAAATGGTGGAAGCAATGAAGAAAGTCAAAATGGGGGGAAAGCCCCAGGAATTGATGGAGTGTGTGGTGAAATGCTGAAGTATGGGGAAGAAACAGTAATAGGATGTGGAAGGTGTGCATATTGGTCTGGAAGGAAGGCATATTGGTCTGGAAGGAAGGTAGAGTCCCGGAGGATTGGAAGTCAGGTATAATTATTCCCCTGTACAAAGGAAAAGGGGAAAAAGAAGTTTGTGGTAATCATAGGGGCATTTGCCTTCTTAGTGTAATAGGAAAAGTATATGGTAGGATACTTATTGACAGAGTTGGGGAAATAACAGAGGAATTAGTTGGAGAAGAACAGGGAGGTTTTAGGAAGGGAAGAGGTTTTGTAGATCAGATATTCATTCTTAGATCTTTAGTGGAAAAGTTTCTAGAGAAGGGAAAGAAGTTGTATGCAGCCTTCATAGATTTAGAGAAAGCATATGACAGGGTGGATAGACAAGGATTGTGGAAAGTATTAAGAATTTATGGAGTAGATGGGAGGTTGTTGAAGGCCAAAGAGTATGTATGAGGGTGCAAAGGCTGCAGTGTGTGTGGATAGTGAACTGAGTGAATTTTTCCATTTGAAGGTTGAATTGAAACAAGGATGTGTCGTGTCTCCAAGGTTGTTCAGTCTGTATATGGATTGGGTTATGGATGTTGGAGCAGCCCTAGTGAGAGAGGGCAGTGTTTGGAAACTCCCTGTACTGTTGTTTGCAGATGATACTGTGTTGATAAGTGAAGATGTAGGGGTGTTGCAAGGCTTAGTAGATAAGTTTGGGAGTGTGTAAAAAATGAAATCTAAAGGTAAATGTAGGAAAGATGGTCTTTGAGAGAGGTGAAGTCAGTGAATGTACAGTGAGATTGGATGGGGAGGATATGGAGAATGTGAGTGCTTTTAAGAACTTGGGTGATATGAAACAGGGAAGTGAGCATGGAAGTGAAAAAGCTGCTACATGACAGTACAGTAAGACCTCACTATAACGGACTAATTGGGGCTCAGGCCAGTCCGAAATATTCGATTTTCCGATAAAAGCGACATCCGGACTTACCCCTGCTAATCCGGACTTTTTCCGATATATCAGAGTGTAGTCCGGATTGCATCAGTGGTTTTCACCACCATTGCAGTATTGTACTGTGTTATACCTTCACTACATTAATCAAATGGTATAATAATACTGTACTGTGCACTGAAAAACATGTCTTTTACTTGTCTTATTGTGGTGAACATAGCTGAAGTTGTCAGGCAGTCCGGACTGCTTTCTGGCTACAGTACATCGGACTTTTTCCGATATATAGGAGTTTAGTCCGGTAGCTCCTCGAGTCTGATAAAAGCGAATTCCGGTCTACTGAAGTCCGTTATATAGAGGTTTTACTGTATTGTGATACCAACTCTGGCGTATGGAAGCGAAGCTTGGACCCTGTTGGAGGGACAGAAGTCAGGAGTGAGAGCGGTGGAAATGAGTTATTTGAGAGGAGCATGTGGAGTCACATGGGGAGACAGACTGACAAATGAGGAAGTGAAGGAGCGTTGTGGTGTGGATGTGGATGTGGTAGGAAGCATTAGGAGAAACACATTAAGGTGGTTTGACCATGTGGAGAGGATGGAGAGTGAGAGGCTGATGAGGAGAGTGTATGTGAGTGAGGTGGTGGGGGGGAGAGGGAGGGGGAGGCCAAGGATGAGATGGATGGATGGAGTAGAGAGGTATATGAGAGAAGGGGGTGTGAGCTGGGAGCAGGGCAGTGAAATGTCGGGGGACAGAGCGACTTGTAGGCGATTTGTTTGTGGCCACCCCTTACAGGATTAAGGCGTCTGGCGATAGATAGATTGATAGATAGAAAATTATGAAACTGTATGTTACATGTTTCACTGAGTGATCAGAAATATATTCTGAGAAGGTATTATACTTCTTAATATTTTGTTACACAGGTTGTTATTTTTATTTTTTAGATTATAACAAATTTTTAATTTTTAAAATCAGGAGTATACTGCACTGATTCGAGGACTTCCTGATGAAGATGACCCAGGATATTTTGGACTGCCTTCTAACATCGAGAGATCCTGGCAACGTATTGTTAGCTCACAAGTTATTTCTCAGCTTAAGAGTAAGTATACCAACAGTAACACATTGCTTTGTTATGACCTTGGAGGGGGTGGTCCTAACTAGTTAAATTACAGTATGGTGCCATATTTTATGAGACCCATCAAAGTGTAATGCCTGTAAGCCATCTTATCTTATTCTGAAGCATTCGCTGGCCACAACTAATTCAGATCACCCAGAAGGGAAGAGAAAGATTGGCAAGAGCACTTATGTATCGCAGAACTTCCTTATGGCACAGCTATACCAGTCTCCAGCATAGCATTAATTGTTCCATACTTGGTGATGCTCACCTGTTTTTATTGTTTTCAGTCTTTACCAAGCACCCTCTTGTTTGACCACCCCATGGTGGCTTTTTGGCTTTTGGCTTCTTTTAATGATGTTTGCCCTGTGTCCATTTGTGTTGTGTGCCCTTCTTCATTTTAGATTATCAGTGATTGTGGGTTTTTTCCCTTTTGCTTCCTTCCCTTCTTTCCTGGCTCTTGGAGACTTCTTTCTGCCTTTTCTGGCACTTTTGTTCTTCCTCCTGTTTTGCACTATTTTTTAATGCCCTGCCATGTATATGGCCGGGGCACATAGGTTGGTCATGTCTGTCCTCCTGTCCTTCCGTCTGTCTGTCTGTCCCATTTTTCATTTAGCTCATTTCTGAAGAAACTGTTAAAGAATATTTCATTAAACTTCATACGCAGATAAATATTGGTGAGAGCATTTCAACCATGCCAGACTTTGATGATCTTGACTGCACATTTCTTGATTTTGCATTTAGCTCATTTTCATGTTCTGTGGACATATTCTAGTTTTAACTTGTTTTGCTTCTTTTTCTCCTAGCCCGTTTTACGCTTGTGCCCTCCTCAGCTGCCCCTTGGGCCATCTTGAGTGAAGTGCCCCCTTTGCCACCCCTCTCATCATCCCCTCCTGCAATCATCTTAGTGTTATGTGTTACCTTAGACATCATTCTCAGCATGCTGCCTTCACCATCCCTGTCATTCTGTCTTCTATTGACAGTGTCCCAGCTCCTTCACTTAAAGGCAGCAACCTGTTATATCCCCTGTCAAGGTGCAAAGGTGGACTTCCTCACTTTGCCAAGTCATCCATACAGACTGTTCCTTCCCTCACAGTCTATCTAGTTTAGGTAGTATGTCATGTTGCTCTCCTCCATGTTGTGTTGTGGACAAACTCCTCTGTTCCTTGAACATTGGTCCCACTGGTCTCATTCTTACTTAAAAGAGAGTTTCCTGCTGCTGGGTCAGCAAAATATATCTCGTCACTCACTCTTCCCAGAGGAGCTCTTTTGAAAGTCCACCATCCCTTTCATGATTCTTTTGTTCCTGTGTCCCATCTCTCAGCATCCCAGTCCATTTTTGGTGTCCTGTCCCTAGGTTTGATCCCTTCTTTGCCAAAAATGTTTACTTTTTAAAATCAGGAGTATACTGCACTGATTCGAGGACTTCCTGATGAAGATGACCCAATCCACAGTCCTTCCCCCACAACATTCTTCATTTTTTACACTGCACATTACCAACATCACATCACAGAATGAATGATGTCCCAGTTTCCCTATTCCTTTTCTTAGATTCTTTCTTCCTTTTTTCTACTAAGAAATGTGAAGGATTTGTGTCACACCATAGAGAGGAATGTTATTTCTTAATTTCTGTCAGAAAAATCTGTTAATATACAGCACATAATTGTACATAGAAATATCCCTTGCTCATTTTTTTCCCCTGAGCTCCATGATCTCTAGCAGACTCTCAGACAGACCCTCTTTCTCTCCCAGAAGGTGATGGCTATGGGTCTGGCTGAACAGAGAGTACAGTACAGTCAAGACTCGGTAACTCGGACTAATTGGGGGGTAACTCAGTCTGAGTCATGCAGTGTCCGACCTACACGGGTTTGTACACAAAATCCGCATAAATCATCACATTTTCATGCATACAAGTATTAAGGCACACCAGAGTAAAATATATGAAAACTATGATGTCTCTTAACATTATATGCAGGTATATGGCAATTGTGCAAGGGAAAATGTTTTACATGACGTTACATACCGTGAGATGAGCGATGATATGATAAATATTCCCATGTGGCTAGTGGTGTCCCTAGAGTTAGAATTACTCTGAGGATGGAGAGCAGTTGTCCAGCTCTATTTCCTCACCAGCTCTGGAGGTTGAAGGCTGCAGTGAGGGTGGATGGGCCTTGGAAAGGTTGAAGGCCTCCTTTATGACTCCGAGACTTTGAAGCACCACAAGATGACATAGTTGGATAGGTAAAACCTGGCAAAATCACAACAAAATACTGCAACACAAGAGTACAGTAGCAGGGCACAGTATCACACACGTGACTGCATGACTGCTCACGGTGTAAACAGTGAGAGTTTGGCACCAGGTAAACTATACCGCGGAAGTGGTGGGGTGGGATTTTCTAATGGGGGTGGTGCAACTTTGAATTTTTCAAATGCTCACTTGTGACCCCCTTGTCTGACCTATACTGAGATCCAAGTTATGTGTGTCTGACTTACTGAGGCTTGACTGTATAAGTGACAGGTGCCCTTGTCATTGTTTACTAATAATGTTGCTCTTCTCCTATGAGTGAATTTCATTACCCAAGGCCAGTGAATGCCTCAGAAGGCGGTAAATAGCTTATGGGCACAACACTTCTAGGGCTCACAAAGAATATTTTTCTAAACCTTGCCATTTTATATTAAATGAAAGAAAAGCATTCGGGAGCTGAATGCTAATAGCCTGCCAGAATAAGCTATTGGCCAAGTTATAAGTGCAGCCTCCCACAGGGGGGAGGAGGGACTAAGGGGCATGGCCCCCCAGGGGAGACTGGGGACCCACCAGGGAGGCCAAGGGTGGCCCCCTGGCAGGGACCAGGGGTGATGCCTCCTTCAGGGGGATGGGGGGCCGCTCCCCCTCCTCCTGAGGGGGGGATCCCCCTGAGGGGGGGGGCAGAAGATTTTGGCCTTATCTTGTTACCTGGAAGGTTTCATGTTGATAGCTCAAGCTTTTTACAAGACATAATAGTGCTAAAGGGGGGCAGTTAATACAAGTTGATATTTGGCAGCCATTTTGGTGACCTTGACTTTGACCCCGAGTGCCCTTTTTCAAACTCGTCCAAGATTTTGGCCATATCCTGTTACCCTGAAGGTTTCAAGTTGATAGCTCAAGCCCTTCATGAGATATAATGGTGCTAAAGATGGGCAATAAAAACTAGCAGACTTTTGGCAGCCATTTTGGTGACCTTGACCTTGACCCTGAGTGCCCATTTTTGAACTCGTCCAAGATTTTGGCCATATCTTGATACTCTGAAGGTTTCATGTTGATAATGCAAGCCATTCATGAGATACAATGGGAACAGATACACACACACACACACACACACACACACACACACACACACACA
>JAGKTI010020544.1:0-16265 GCA_018397915.1 Birgus latro | reverse complement strand
GTCCCGGCAAGTTTTTTCCTAAACCACCCCCAGATCCCGACCAATTTCGAGTTTTTGTTTTCTGGCTCAAGCTTCCGCTTCTGGTCAGAAACAACGGAAAATCACCAAGAAGTGCTTACCTACGCTCCGAAGTGGTCTAGACAAGTATGCCCAGGCGCACCTGGGCTCCATAATCTGTAAAGGCGCGCTGCAGTTGCCGCGTTTTCTGTGATGGGGTAACAACTCCAAACCATCCATGATACATCAAAATACATTTATTAGGTCTAAATTAACATTTTGTATAAGAATATATTGGTATTCATACAAAAATATAGGCGATATGAGCGTAAGTTCATTTTGGCCCTACCTGAGAATCGCCAATTATTGTCACAGTTGATCCCTGAGACTGTTCCATCAAGTTACAATCTATTTCTCAGCTTACGTTATACTTTCCTACAATCATTATGTCATTTCCAACTTTCTATAACACTTATCATAATTATACTGACAGGCCTGATTATTATTACTGAGTGTAATATTATCGCATATTGACGTGCGTTACTATTGAGCGTGATATTATCGGAAGCACACAGTATTACATGGTATTCTTCAACTTCCATTATAATTTTCCACAAAGATTATTTCATCTATAAGCACATACATTTACCTGCCTTGGTCTTACTATTATTACTGAGCGTGATATTATCGCAAGCACACAGTATTACATGGTATTCTTCAAGTTACATTATAATTTTCCACAAAGATTATTTTCACTGTAAGCACATACATTTACCTGACTTGGTATTACTATTATTATTGAGCGTAATATTATCGCATATTGACATGCCTTAGTATTACATTGAACGTGATATTATCGTAAGTACACAGTATTACACGGTATTCTTCAAGTTCCATTATAATTTTCCACAATGATTATTTCCATTGTAAGCACATACACCCACCTGACTTGGTATTATATTGAGCCTGATATTCTCACGAGCACACACAATTGCATTCCATTTCCCAACTTTCAATTGATTTTTCCAGAGATTATTATCATTTTCCAACCTTTATCACAGATATACCTGACTAGTGAGCGATACATTTTCGCAAGCACACAGTATCACTTACAGTGTGCAGGTATACCAACATTTTCAGTAATGTAGGAAGGTGTGGTATTGCTTGAAACAGAGCTCAAGGCACAAGCCGACACTGCACTCAACACACTCGTATCTCGTCTGCCTGTGCTCTCCCTGATGGTGGAATTTCTGCACAACGGCGCTGTGGTCTGGGGCGGTTTTTTGTAGGGGAGATGGTGGTAAGGAAGTGGCGTCCTATGCTTAGGGGTGTCTGGGCGGCAGTTGCGGTGAGGGAGCGAGGGTGGGCCCTTTCCTCGCCATATCGATGATCTCTCGGGAAAGCTCTCTCACAAACCCCTCGAAGGTCTCTGCTTTCCCTGCGGTCAAGGCGTGGAGGTAGTGGCAGTTGAGGACCGTGATATCAGGCAGGTGGACGAACAGTTTGTTGTACCACTTTATCATGGCCCTGGCACATTCCACACTGGAAATCATGGAGTCAGACTGGTCTACCTGCCTCATTTTCACATTGTAGCCCACTACTGACTCAGGTTTCCAGACGTGGGCCCTCCTCTGGCCGGTGTACTCCACGGAGTCTGTGCGGTGCATCAGGAGGTGGTGTACAGTGGACAGGAGGGAAACTTCTCCCTTGTGGTTCCATACAGTGGCGAGGATGTTATTCGCCTTGAAGAAAACCACCTCATTCCTGTCGAGTTGCACCATATGCCGTCGGTTTCTCTTGACAGTGCCACAGACTCCGGTATTATGACGGTGGAGGTACTGAGTGAGAAGAGAGCTCGCGTACCAGTTGTCCAGGTACAAGACGTGACCACGATGAAGGTACTGCTCTATCATGGTCTTTACCACAGCCCCTGAGAGTCCTATGCTCCAATCTTCTGTTATGTCTGTTGTGCGCCGGTGTACAAGACTATGTCTAGCACATAACCAATTTTACAGTCACACATAACAAAGATCTTGAACCCAGAATGGTGTCTATTGCTGGGTATGTACTGTCTAAAGGAAATATTGCCTCTCCACAACACAAGACTCTCGTCTATGACGAGGTCTCTGTAAAAATAAAATGACAAGCGAAACGTTTCACGTAGGTGATAAAAAACAAGCCTAATTCTCCTCATTTTATCTGTGTTGTTTGCATTTGCAGGGCCGTCTCCATAAAAAAAGTAGAGGCGGCTGAGAATGTACTGAACCCTATTCCGACCCATAATTTTACTGAAGAAAGGGGTGTAAGTAATGGGGTCTGTAGACCAGTAAGCGGAATTTGTCCTTTGCGTATTATACGCATCCAGAGCACCAGGGCAAAAAATAGGAACATCTCACTTACTGTTACAGGGTAACCATACGCCTGTGAGTGCCTGCTTGTGGTCCCTTGACGCTCACTCTCACTCCGCAGCCTCTCTCCGATGATGTTTGTCTGTGCCACAATAGTCTCCACAAACTGCTCAGAGAAATAAAAGTGGAAGAAATCCACCCTGGTGGAGCCTGCGTGAATATGTGGAGCAGTGATGCCAGACCGCCACTCCTCTGTGAACGGGTGAATTGTAGGTTCAAAAGCACTCTCGTCCTCCCACACCCACGACACATCACCGTCACCAGCCTTGTCACCGTCGTCGCCTTCGTCGGGGTGTGGAGGTGAGGGTGGTGGGGGTGGTTGCGGAGATGGAGAGCGGCGCCCTTCCCCACTCGCGGTCCTCTTCCCTTTCCCTTTTGCTTTTCCCTTACCCTTCCCTTTCGCCACCTTCCCCACATCATGGGGCTGTGGAGAGGGAGCACGGGAATATTGTGGGGCGAATGACGTACTGGGGAGCGGCTCCACGTCACCTCCCGGCCGCCCAGGTGCACCACGTGGGAGCGCTGACCTCGCTCCCTCACACCACCGCTTTCTCTTTCGGAAATTCTCACTCCCGCCCCTACACTTCTGCCAGCCCCAGACAAGGAAAGAGAGCCAAACCTTTTACGGTTCCTCGCTCCTTCCACTCCATGTGGTGGGATGCCCTCCGAGCCCAACCACGTGGCAACACCACGTCCACGTCCTCCGCCCTCTTCCTCATCCTCGTCCTCGTCCTCGTCCAACATTTCGTGCACAGGCTGGATAGAAGTGCGGCCACGTCCCCTTGGTCTAGCCTGGCCTGCCTGACGGTAGGTTATGTACCGCCGCTTCCTCGGAGACGGGACCTCCTCGTCACTGCTACTCGTCTCCTCGGCCGGAAGCACGTAATCTTTATCAAGGATGTCGTCCTCTATTGGCGAATCACTGTCGCCAGTGAATTCCCCAGCTGAGTAGGCATCCAGGACGGCTTGGATTTCCTCATCAGAGAGGCCTCGGCGCACCATGCCTGTCCTAGGTCACTGCTACAAGGTGAGTGGCCGAGTCACAGGTGAGCGCGGGTCACGCGGAGTCTGGGAGCGTCCTCACCTGGCGGCAGGTAGAGGAAGGTGTCACGCGTCTACGTAGCCTACCAAAAATCTCCCGCGAAACGTGAAAAATATGGAAACGACGTTCCTTGCAATTGCATGACGTACGATGCACGTCATCGGGACTGAGAGACGGGTTAGGGGGTGACGTGCATTGTACGTCAACAGGACGGGGCGGGTTAACAAATTTTTGTCCTGAATCTTGAAGTTTTATTAATAGTCAAATTAAACAAAAAAAATTATCCGATTTTCATATAATTTGGTGTGTATGAACCTATATGGTGATAAGAATTATAATTGCCTAACATGTACAACTTAGCCTAACCTAACAGTCACCTGTCAAGCAAAACCAACCCTAACTTTGCCATTGGTAGGGATGTGAAAATCTTATTCTCCAGATGTTCAAACATCAGCAGTACATAAGACTAAGAAATGAGATAACGAAATACTCCACAGAGGTATAGCTGACCACGGTCAGGCCTATGTAGGAGGAAAAAACACTGAAATATATCGGTCTGTGTGACATCTTCCCTGTGTATTACTGCCCAATTTCAAGGCCATATGCCCCTGGAGTCAGGACCTAGCAATATTTACACTGATTCAGTTAATAAATCACTTCATTACGACTTTACCAAATCAAATCTTTGTGCTAACTAGTTGTCCTACAGGTATGTGCCTGGTTGCCGCAAGGTTCGCCGGCACGACAAGTCTCTCTAAAATCAACAAAACTATTCACTAAAGAACAAACGTAGCATACTTCATCTTTAAGAGAGCTCCCACACTAAGTCTTACATACATGGCATGATGATAACAGCTGAATATCATATGAAGCTTACCTGTACCAGAATATGATTCCCAGACATTGTTGTGAGCGGCAGTCAGAATGATGGGCTTGTGACGTCACAGCGAGGGTGCATGTTTCGCGCGAGGTACAGTAATCTCCAACTTCGTTTGCCTATATTTTTTTTTTTATAAAAATCAAAGCGGAGAGAAAAATTAATGATATTCCGATCATTACCAGTGACCATTTTATTACTTTATGTAACTTGTACACGACGGTCAACCAGTCCATTCTCCATTTCACTGTGTCGTTTAACAAGGAATTCTGCTGAATCCTATATGCACTTGACTCTCCAAGAACATGCCTGACCATCTTTACAGCACAAGGCTTATTTAAAGTTTAACCGATCCAGTGGGCCTTTTTCTTCCTTGCTAATTCAAGGGAACCTCAAATGCCTCTACTACACTCAAGTTCTGTCATTGGAAAGCAACACTCCCATCCAGTCTCTGTTTTCCCAAACTCTGTTCATGGCGCTTGAAGAAAGTGGGGTCTTTCTCTGCATACTGAAGATGGATTGTCGTTAAATGATGCTTCAGTTTACTTGGCCTCACAGAATGATTCCCAGCACTTTGAAACAGAGAACATCCTGAAGTTTCTCGATTCCATTGGCGAGGATTGAAGTCAATCTGTAATGTATTCATTATTGTATTTACGCTTCTTAGCAACACCGTCTCTCTGTCTCTGTCTCTGTCTTTCTGTCTCTCTCTCTAAGCCAAACTTATAGAAACAGACGAATGATAATGCTTAAAATTCTGTGGCCACTTGCATCAAAGTGAACACAAAGCAGTCCCAAGGCACAGCAAATCCGTCCCCGGCAGTCATTTTAGTGCTGACGTATAAACACAACAGGCTATCTAGACAAAGATATCACATCAAAATTGGAGAAAATCGGAAGAAAAATGACGATTTTATGCCCATTTGAAATTTTAGGCCCGACCCACCTGACATTGACCCCCCAACCGCTAACAAAGGGGTGACTCCCCTGATGTAATGAGCACGTTATCGGGTGCAGATTTGAAAGATGTACCTTCAGGTTTCGGTTTCATGGCGATATGACGAATTTCAAAGGAGTTATAGCATTTTTTTTTTGGGGGGGGGGGCTTACAGCATGGGCCTTGGTTCAATTTGGCGCAAAATTTAATCAGGTGATTAGATGGTCATAGCCCATCATCCCTGTAATTTTAGTCAAAATCGCACCAGTAGTTTTCGCGAAAAGTTGTTAACAGACAGATAGACAAACAAACAAACACACAAACAGACAGAGTGAATACAATACCAGTCCCTCAGCTCTTCCGGGGCGGGGACGGATAAACATTGATTTAAAACCAATGTCGAGAAAAAATCACCAGCGTCAAACCACTTTCACCAAACTAGCATGATTTATTTTTTACTACACACAAGTGAATTAAATTTTATGCAGTATAAATTCAGTGGTTTTCAATATTTGATTTTAGTTTTTTTTTCATTCATTTGTTTGATATTTTTTGTTTCTATAAGTCATAATAAACTTCATTAA
Organism: Birgus latro; assembly: GCA_018397915.1. Lineage (NCBI taxonomy): Eukaryota > Metazoa > Arthropoda > Malacostraca > Decapoda > Coenobitidae > Birgus > Birgus latro. The sequence goes on along the minus strand of JAGKTI010020544.1, from coordinate 10,420 downwards.
AGAAACTTTCGAGTTAAGAATGTAAATGTTACCACTAGGGCAACTGAAGCAAAATTCATCTGGCATCATAGTAACTGTGTTAAATTCTCCAAATTCTTCGCTTGTGATGGCCGGGTTTCGTTGTCGCCTTTAATTATATAAAGTTGATGTAAGATAATGGTTACACTGTAAGAAAACAGTGTGAACATCGGGTGAAACTGCTAAATGTAACATTACATTTGTAGGAGTAGACTGTAGCACCAGTCGAGCAGGGCAGTACTCCCAAGGTGGATGGAAGGCTGATAAAAGGGAGAGCTGGAGCTCCCGTTTCATCAGCCCTCAGGACTTGTTCCTGACCATCCCCCTTTGCTGAACTTTTTCAGTGTCTCAGTAACACAGAGAGTAGGCCAGTATGCTCTCCAATACAAGTTTCTCTAACTGTCAACACCAAACTACATGCACACCACACATTACACTTCCTTTTCAAAATTTGTAAAAAACAGAAAATGGCGCACATAAATCATGCCTCGGAGTCCCCAGGAGGAGGGGGGGGGTTGCATAAATGCCCCCACAATCCGCCCCTCTCCCGGTGACGACTCACAGAGCTGCCTGGAACCACTGTCTGACTCACTCCTTCTTCATTTCTGTAACATTCGCGGCCTTTCCTCTAACTTTCGCTCCATTGAACACCACCTCCCTCTTCTCCTCTAAACCTCACCTTCTCTTTCTCTCTGAGACTCAGCTGTCTGAGGCAACTGACAGCAAACCCTTTTCTGTATCCTCCTACTTTCTCTATTCTCATTTCAAAGCCAAAGGTGGCTGTTGTGTATACGTACGCAACGATCTATCTTGCTCTCGTGTTCCTGAACTTGATTCTTCTGAATTCTCTGCTCTCTGGCTTCGGCTTTCCTGTCATTCTCTGACTAAATATATCTGTGCTCTTTACTTATCTCCTAATCCTACTGACTATCAAAAATTCTTTAACTATCTTACTTCTGCGATGGAACACATTCTATCCATTTCTTCTTTCTCTGAAATCTCCATTCTAGATTTCAATGTTCACCACCACCTTTGGCTCTCCTCTCCTTTCACTGATCCACCTGGTGAACAAGCCTACATCTTTTCTATCCTTAATGACCTAGAGCAGCTTGTACAGCACCCTACCGTGTCCCTGACCGCCTTGGACAGAGTTCCAATATACTTGACCTTTTCCTAACAACTAATCCTTCTGCTTACACCGTTAATCTTTTCTCTCCGTTGGGCTCCTCCGATCCTAACCTTATTACCTTAACTTGTCCTATCGCTCCGGTACGGCCTATGGACCCTCCAAAGAAACGCCACCTGTGGCACTTTGGAGTTGCAGACTGGGAGGCTCTCAGGCAGTACTTCTTTGATTTTCCTTGGAATAATTATTGCTTCAATGGCCGGGAGCCATCTGAGTGTGCCTTTCGCATTACAGAGGTTATTCTCTCGGGCATGGAGGCATACATTCCTTTCTCATATCCTCTGACTAATGCAAGAAAGCCTTGGTTTAATCACGCTTGTTCTAATGCTGTCCGCAACAAGGAGAGGGCCTATAAAAGGTACCAGAGCCAACCCACCCCTGAATCACATCTTTTATATATTTCTGCCCAGAATCGTGCTAAGTCTGTTCTTTGCTCTGCTAAAAATAATTTCATCCGTTTTAAATGTTCTCGACTCTCCAACTCGAATTCTTCTCGCTCTTTCTGGCACCTTACCAAAAACCTTTCAAACAACATTACCACATCATCCTTCCCTCCTCTTTTCTACTCTGATGGCTCTGTAGCTGTTTCTTCTACTGATAAAGCAGATCTCTTTGCTCAGACTTTCTCCTCCAATTCCACCTTAGACGATTCCGGTGCTGTTCCTCCATCACTTCCCCCCTCTGACTTCCTCTTGACTGACTATTAAAATTTCTTCAGCTGATGTATTTTCTGCCATCACTGGGCTCAATACTAACAAGGCATATGGGTCTGATGGAGTCCCTCCTGTTGTTCTCAAAAACTGTGCTTCTATGCTTACACCCTGCCTATGTAAACTCTTTCACCTATGTCTATCAACTTGTATCTTTCCTTCTTCCTGGAAGCTTGCTCTCATTCAGCCAGTCCTAAAGAAGGGTGACCATTCCCAACTCTATAACTATCGTCCAATTGCTTTAACATCCTGTGTCTCAAAAGTTTTCGAGTCAATTCTTAACAGAAAAATCTTAAAGCATCTTTCCTGTTACAACCTTCTTTCTGATCGTCAGTATGGGTTCCGTCAGGGACGCTCCACTGGCGATCTTCTCACCTACCTTTCAGAAACCTGGCCATCCTCCTTTCGAGACTTTGGCGAAAGCTTTGCCATTGCACTTGACATCTCAAAGGCTATCGATCGAGTCTGGCATAAATCTTTAATTTCCAAACTGCCCTCCTACGGCTTCTATCCTTCTATCTGTGCCTTCATCTCTAGCATCCTTTCTGGTCGTTCTATAGCCGCTGTTGTATACGGCCATCGTTCTTCTCCTAGACCTATCAACAGTGGTGTTCCTCAGGGCTCTGTCCTACCACCAACTCTCTTCCTGTTATTCATCAATGACCTTCTAAGCCGTACATCTAACCCTATCCACTCATATGCTGATGATTCCACCCTTCACCTTTCCATTCGGTTTCCGCAACGTCCATCTCAGCAGTTACTTCAACAAAAATGGGATGAGACTATGGCACACCTAATGTCTGATTTGGCTCGTATCTCTGATTGGGGTAAAAATAATCTTGTTATTTTTAATGCACTTATCAACCCGACAAAATCTTCCTCAGGATTACCCACTAATGTTTAATAATGTCCAGTTCAGTCCTGCATCATCCTTGAACATGCTTGTGGTTTCATTCTCTCGGGATTTGTCTTGGAAAGAACATATTACATCTCTTGTGAAATCTGCTTCCAAGAGATTAGGTGTGCTAAGCCGATTCTGAACTTTCTTTACTCCTGCACAGTTGATGACCTTGTACACGGGTTTTATTCGCCCGTGTATGGAGTACAACTCTCATGAGTGGGGAGGCTCCCCACATGCAGCTCTTCTCAATAGGGTGGAGTCAAAGGCTTTTCGTCTCATTAACTCTCCTCCTCTTACTGATTCCCTTCAACCTTTGTCTCTTCGCCGCACTGTTGCATCTTTATCTCTCTTCTATCGCTACTTCAACGGTCACTGTTCCTCTGAACTGTCTGCTTGCATCCCTTCACCTCTACGACGGGCACGTAGTACCCGTCTAGCAACAAACTCTCATCCCTTTTCTGTCCAACTCTCTAATGCAAGAGTTAACCGTTACTCCCAGTCCTTCATTTTTGCAGCTGGTCAACTCAGGAACTGTCTTCCTCTATCTGTATTTCCTACTTCCTATGATTTCCAGTCTTTCAAACGCAGTGTGTCCAGGCATCTCGAAGTGAACGGATCTTGAATTTGGCTCTCTTTTGTATTGTTTTTGCTTTTTCTTGGAAGGAACAGTATGCTGGCCAGTGGCCTTTGGTTCCTTCTTCCTTGCATTTAAAAAAAAAAATGAATAATCATATTCAGTCATTACCGATCATTTTCACACTGTCACAAATTGTGACAGTAAGCGGCAAATGTTGGCGCAAAAAATGAGAAGTCAGGTGTCAAACGCAACAAAAGAAACATAAGTCACCATATATGGGTGCGTAATCATCCAAAAACATCGCTAACTATGAGTAAGTAGCAAAAACAAATACTGTTTTAAATTTGTACTCGACTCTACCCTGAATTTAAATTTCACATTTTTCTCATAAATTTCAAGTCACTGCTGCTAAATCTGTATTGAAGTCGGGTTTGGTGAAAGTCATTTGAATTAAATTCATCGTAACACCGCGATTTCTTTTCAGTGCTGATTTTAATTCAGATCGTTTGGTGAAAGTGAGTTAGTTGAATTTCGTCATATATTTTAAATCAGCGCGGTATTTTTTTTTTTTTTAGTGGAAATGACCAACGATAGAAAATATATGAATGAATGAGAATATGAACCGAAATGAGATTCCAAAGAGAATATGTGAGAGCAATATCAAAGGTAGAGGTGTGATAGGGAGACCAACAGCGAGCTGGGAAGACAGACAGGAGGAAAACAAAAACTATAAAACTATAAATATATCTATACATGGATGGATAGACAGAATAACAAACGTAAGTAAATTACATAATACTGATATCAATATCTAACAAGCAACACAAGACTACTGTACAGAGAGCAGTAGATATTTCTCACAAATTTACATCTTCGGGCAACAACAGGGGTCGTGACCTAGAGAGAGGTAATTACAGTCCTAAGTCTTTTGGAAAAATCCGTTTTATACAGGTGAACAGAGGTTCATATATGGTTTGCACGACAAGTTCACTCCTGCAAATTGCATACAAAATGTTGGGAAAGGGCCATATTTTTTCTTGTCTGCTCATTGGTCCAGTGGTGTCGAAACGTAGGAAGTATACGCTGAAGCGAGAGCGAGCAAGGCGACAAGCTTAGGTAAAACTGAGCTGCAGAGGTTACCAGAGCATACCTTACCCACCTTTCACTGTTTGGGGCTTTCCTGAGCATAATGGATTATACTCTATTTCACCAAGTTTTGCACCATCATTGATGTGGTCAACGCCTATACCGATGATGTAAATCCCCTGCACTAGATGAACCTCTATTCATTACCTTGAAAACATAATATAAAGTCAGTACTGAGGACCTTCATCAATGATATAGGCGTTGAGGACATCACTGATGGCGTCTGACTCGGTGAAATGGAGTATAGTCTGGAGACAGGAAGAATCAAATACAGGATGGTCAGTAAACAGTGCTCTACTGGACACACTTTATGGTATCTTGTGTTGTGGGGACGGTTCAATCTGCTGATGTGGGGGAGGCAGTGGGAATAGGAAATGAATACATAATACAGGGTAGACAGTGATAACGCTGACTGAGCCGTCCCCACAACACGAAAAATTGCTCAGCGATGTAGAAGAGAACACCCTGTATATCAGACGTTCGTGCCCTGAAAGATGTAACTTTTTTTCTGTAATTTTTGCAAACTTAATCCCCTCAGGCTCCTGTGACTCACTCACAGCTAAATAAAATCGTCTGGCTCAGCAGGAATAGAATACTAGAGTCATCCCCACCATAGGCGGGTTTAGACTGACAATATCGGTTCTCCGCCTCCCATGACTCTCACCTGAATGAAAGATTCTGTCATCAGTTGAAGGAAAAAAAGAGGATGTGACCATGAGAAGAGTAACAGCAAATAAATAAATAAATAAAAGTACAATTAAAAATAGCATAACGAGGACTAACAGTATTTGGTTCACTAGTGGTAGTACTGTAGTTGCAAATTCAGGCATATTTTGTTTGAGCACGGTGGACTGCAGGCCCAAACTGTCCTTTTACCACAGGCCACAATTCTCCTTTCGGGGGACTTAAGGATGTTGTGTAATCGGGCAGCTCCACCGCTCGGCCATATCAGTGCCACTAGGTGGAGGCGACCCCTATCAGCGTCATTTGGTTTAGTGTTGACAGCACGTGCGTGCGCGTGTGTGTGTGTGTGTGTGTGTGTGTGTGTGTGTGCGAGAGAGAGAGAGAGAGTCTAGCCCGTAAGAATTTGAGTGTGTGTGTGTGTGTGTGTGTGTGTTTCAACGTTCATCACAAATTATTTTTCTTCTTTTCGTGCTGCCGTCCATTCTGAACTTTCAAGCACAATGTTTAAAATCCAGTTTGCATTTCTCTTCTATTTTCTGGCTTTACCCAGTGGGTTTCTGAGTTTCCTTACAACGGTTGCCTTGAATAATTCCGTACATTTCGAAAACTTGCCCTTTTTTTAAAGTCTATTCTCTTGGAATCTGATTCTCCTTAACTACTATTCGTGGGTTAATTCACCTGTTGAGGGGGAGGGGGAGGTGGGAGAGAAGGAAGAGGATATACAGAAGAAGAAAACATAAATTTATACCTATCAACCAAACGAGGGAGGATACAGCAGTTGCTTTGGCTAGGTTCATCAAGAACACGACAAACAACCACCGCTGTTATATACAGTTCCCAGTTGTACTACTTGGTGAACAGCAAGAGCAGGCAAATGATGTCAGTTATTTCCAGGTGTTACCTAGTGTTCATAAATTTTAACTTGGCACAGACTTTAGTCCTGCTGTAGCTTGGTTCATGCCGTAGTAGTAGTAGTAGTAGTAGTAGTAGTAGTAGTAGTAGTAGTAGGGGTCGTAGTAGTAGTAGTAGAAGTTGTTGTTGTTGTTGTTGAAACCGATGTACTAGTAGTAGGTCTTGTAGTAGAAATAGTAATAGTAGTATCAATAGTAGCTGTAGTAGCAGGAACAGTAGTAGTAGTAGTAGTAGAAATAGTAGTAGTAGTAGTAATAGTATCAGTAGTAGTATCAGTAGTAGTAGTAGTAGTAGTAGTAGTAGTAGAAATAGTAGCAGTAGTAGTAGTAGTCAGTCAATTAATCAGCCAATCACCATTATTTGGTAATATACAGGAATATATATTATACTGTATACATTTCTGTTTAAATAAAGTATCTTTGCATAATATATATAAAATTTTTAATATTGATACAAAAATACAGTAAGTACTTTTAGTTTTAACGGACTTGTTTTATGACCTGTGCAGCTTATTAGCGGCAGGGGTGTTGCCTGAGTGACTGCCTCTGTAACTAGTTGGCAGGAAGAGGCAGCTACTGCTGGTATATATACATCTCTGCTTTACAGTATAGTCTGTAGCTCCTTCTGCGCAATAAAAATAATTGTAATAAAAGCAGATTGTATACAAGTACAGTTACCTACGTGATAAACACGAGAGGATATTCCAGTTGACCCCTATCACTTAGAAGAAAAATTAATGTAAAACATTAAAAAGAGTGAGAATAACATTAATGTAAAAATATTTCAAAATATGTAAGAAAAGTTGTCAGGGAAAATAAACAGCTAAAAAAAAAGAAGTAAAAATAAGTGTAAAAAATGTGATAACAAGCTAGACTGATAAAAGAACTAAAATGAAACAAAAGCATTTGGGGGTCGAATGCTAATCGCCCTCCAAATTATGTTGTTGACTAAGGTGCACGCTACCTACACACAAAATTTGAAAATTCGCCGAACTCTACGGAAAGAAATCACCGCGTTTCACACACAGCCAATCCATGTTAAATGAAACACAAGCATTAGGGGGGCGAATGCTAATAGTCCGCCAAAATATGTTGTTAACTAAGGTGCAAGCTACATACGGACTAAATCTGAAGAAAATTCGTATTGCTTTGCGGAATTCAGTCACCACGTTTCACAAAGTCAGTCCATATTGAAAGATATACGGCGGGTGGTATTCGGTCGTCTTTGATCAAATCCTCACTAAACGTAATAGGCCTCTTCATATCTTCATAGCTGCTGATTCCTGAAGGTTCAACTTTTCGAGATATTTTAGCAACACACACACACACACACACACACACACACACGCACACACACACACGCACTGACAAAAAGTATATCGCCTCGCCTTGCTAAGAGTAGGCGATTATAAAAGATACTTTAAAAAGGAGACTGACAGAGACGTCTGAGAAGAAACATCAATCCTGTAGTTCTGTTGTGGCCAGGATATGTTCTCCCTCGTCGGGTCAGCACTTTTATGCCTCAGGGACACAGGACCATCAGCCCTCAGGTCTGTCACTTTGGCGGGTGTGGACTACGAGGCTACTGCGGTCGAGGGCCAAATTGACTAGCGGCTCCAATAGATTATTATTTTATTATTTTTACTGAGCTGCAGTGAAGTGGTAGAGGCCCAGTGCAGACCAGAGGGCGAGTGGATCGGACTGAGTAGAAACAATATCAGTCCTGACTTCCCTCACCCATACCCCTCCAGGGTACAGTGCAAGGTGAACTTTAAGGCTCCACAGAGCTACCCGATCCACCTAGTCATTACCCACTTCCACCTGTTCCACTCTCGCAACCGATCCAGTGACAGTTGTGAGGCCATGAACCCTCCAACTATACTGGACTGGAGTAATACTGGGATTGTGGGTACTGGAGGTCATATTGGTAGATACTGCGGTCCCAGTCAGCCGAGTTCCGTCATGTCAGCTAGACCTCACTTCAGTCTTGACTTCAGTAGTAGTAATTGTAATAGCAGTGGCATTAGTAGCAGTAGTAGTAGTAGTAGTAGTAGTAGTAGTAGTAGTAGTAGTACACTCACTTAAAGTCGAGTATCTGCACGCAAAAAAAAAAAAATCTCCATGAATTTATTATTGCTAATACAAAGGCGACTGCGCGAGACGTCCCCCTCCCCTCCTGTCCTCTCCCTGGCTCACCAGTGCCTGTCTGCCTGCCCCTCTCCCTCTCATTTGGTCTCTCTCTCCTGCCTAGTCTCTCAGTTGCTCACGAGACCGGGTGGAGGGAGGTCAGTTCGTGTCGCGTGCTGCAGGGTAGACGGACTTTCTCGATCTCCAGTGAGCGCTTACCGTGATAAAAACTCCCATTTTGTACCGAAATTTTTAAAGGCTGTGTTTACCTGCGATATTGTGTGAAATTTTACATAGATATATACGAGAAAATAATCTCAGTCTCAAACTTTACGAAGGACTGCTGAATATTTGCCTTGGTGAAACGTTACTCAAGGTGCGGATTTTTTTACCAGCGCTGTAAATGACAAGGAAAGTACCCAACAAACGTTGTCCCAGACCGCGACACGCATCCATCTAAATACAATTCAGCTTCCTACGTTACTTCTGGTTATTCACAATGTGAAATTATGAAACATCAGTTCATTAAATATATCGTAATGACCGAAAGCTACGAAGTAACTTAAAGACTGAACTCTGATAGCAATTTCACTTGTTTACTCGTATAGTCAAATCCGTGTTGGCCAGACGGAAAGACACGGTAAGTAAGTCAGTTCTTGTCCCTAGGTAAATATGAAATCAGCAGCACTTTTTACATGAGGTATGATTGAACGTGTGGTTGATTTTCTTTATAGGTTCGCTCGAAAAGTTTCTTAATTCAGGAAGATGGTAAAAAATATTCGAGTTTAGGTTGGTTCCTCGGATATCACACTAGTCCCTTCACAACGATGACGCCATTTTAATCCTTGTATTCCTTAAATATCATGAATTTACGGAGCTTAAGAGAGGTGTCTTTCTTTTCTCTTCTTTTTCTTTCCTATATTCTTTTTGTATCATTGCATGAGTAAGATACAGACTTATTCAACCCTTTGGCTAAAAATGAATTGTCTGAATACAGAAGAGTGAATTACAACAGGAGTAATCGGAATGGAAGGACTAACTCTAAGGCTACAGCTTAAAACATTGGATTAATTTCCTTCATACCTTAACACTGAAAATAATTTGCTGATGTTAACGTATTCTGACTTCAGGCCTGGGTGTTCAAGTCATCTAAATAAATAATGCTGTTCCATATAACTATTCAGTTGACATATTTAAAGACAAAGGCCTCTTTTTCTAATTTCACTCTGACGGTTTTTGAGCCCCTGTTGATTATGAGGTTATCTGGTTTTCGGGTAAGTCGTCCTGTTATTTAAGTAATTATTGTTTTTTTTACTGATGTGTGTATATTAACGTTACCTTCAAAGAAGAAGTCTCTTCAATCACGAGGTGTATTTATCGTTTTATTCATGCTTCCTGCAGAATGTTTTATAAAGGTCTAGACACTGTTCGAACTGGAAAGATCAGATGTAGCCTCACTTAACCCCATCAGTAAGACAAGGCTTTGCTAAACTGAATAAGATACTCCGGCAGCAGTAGCAAAGAACGTTAGAAACGCGCCATTCTAGTGAATAAGCTGTTTAGGACATTTTTTTTTTTCATTTCCCTGATACTTTCTCAGGTTCAAGCTGATGATACAGTATTCCACATTTTTTATCTTTCTTGTTAGCTGCATTATTTCTTTGGTTTGTCATAGTTACATCTGGACCAATGATTAGCTGAAACGTATGTGCAAAAAAGAAGGAACCTACAGCCTGCAAAACTAGTCCCTCTTAGAATCAGCAAAAAAAAGACAAAATCAAAAATATTTTGTGAAGCCTGAACTCACTGCTTATAAAAGGCTGGAAATCACAGGCAGCGTGAAAGACAGACTGTTAATGTACAGACTTTTTAATTATGTTCCGAGAAATCTGCTAATTTGGGCTGATGGTAAGGCCTCTTGGTTTTAGCCCTTTTATCGCAGCCTATGAGACAGTTGCTGGTTTGTCACTATGACATGATCCCCTCGAACCCAATGGCGTATTTTGCTATGACGTTCTTGCCACATAAGCAAATTTATACTGCTTTGGAAAGGCTTTTTCACAATTTAAGATATAACATTTATTACAAATTTTCGTAATATGGATAAAACCGGCTAGTGGGAACAAGAATGAAATGCAAAAATATCTGAAGGGCCTGAAG
>JAGKTI010020543.1:0-16265 GCA_018397915.1 Birgus latro | reverse complement strand
TGGGCAGTGTGATGAGTAAGGATGGTAGTCTGGAGGGTGAAGTGCTCAAAAGGGTGCAGCAGGGAAGGAAGGTTGCTCGTTTGTTGAAAGCAGTGATAAGAAACAGGGAGGTGAGCATGGAAGTGAAAAAGTTGTTACATGACAGTATTGTGATATCAACGCTAACATATGGAAGCGAAGCTTGGACCCTGTTGGAAGGACAGAAGTCAAGAGTGAGAGCAGTGGAAATGAGTTATTTGAGAGGAGCATGTGGAGTCACATGGAGAGACAGACTAACAAATGAGGAAGTGAAGGAGCGTTGTGGTGTGGGTGTGGACGTGATAGGAAGCGTTAGGAGAAACACGTTACGGTGGTTTGGGCATGTGGAGAGGATGGAGAGTGAAAGACTGACGAGGAGAGTGTATGTGAGTGAGGTGGAGGGGGCGAGAGGGAGAGAGAGGCCGAGGATGAGATGGAGGGATGGAGTGAAGAGGTATATGAGAGAGGGGTGTGTGAGTTGGGAGAGGGGTAGTGAAATGGCGGGGGACAGAGCGACATGGATGCGATTTGTTTGTGGTCACCCCGTGTGGGATTGAGGCGTCTGGCAATAGAACAGAATAGATAGAAGTTTGATTTCATTCAAACTGCTCGTGGTTTTATTATAGCAGCATAGTTCAAGTATTATATTCTCATGGGGTTTGCTTTACTTTCCTTTCTTCCACTAATAACAAAAATTCGGTTTATTCTACAGTGATGTAATCCATTACTTTCCCAGCTCCTCTCCGTCGAGGGGAGAGATACATCATGCTTGAAGAGAGGGTGCATGGTGGCCAGGAATAGAGTGTCCATCTGTCTGTATGTACGTATATCTCTTATGATACTTATGAAAATGTTCAGGAAAATCAAACAACAAACATTAATGTAAGAAATAATTTTACTAAATCTGACTATGGATACAAACAAATGCAGATTTTTAAAGCTACTGTTACCTACAAAGGTAAAGAAAATGTGTATGTACACTATATGTATTGAGAATAGCATGTATTAGTCCCAGTAAGATGTAAGTGTGTGTGTGTGTTTACACAAATCGTAATTATTAGAAGATAAGCTAAGAGTATCTAGGGTTAGGTTGTATGTTAGTTGATTAGGTAATGAAGGGCATGGTGTAGACTGTAGACTGTGATACTGTGTAGTAGTGGTGGGAAAAACATTCGAGCCTTCAAAGGACCTCGGAACCACCTTGCTACGAACGCCTGAATTCCCGCCACAGTCGCAAACTGTGTCCGTATGCATCCAGTTGAGACTTTACTTAATTTTGTTATCAGTGTGGTTCACGTTTATCTCTAACAATTTAAAAGGCATATATTTATCATTAAAGATATCAATGTTTTAATTCATTTCTGTATAATCTGGTATCTTGCAAATAAATGAGGGTGTTGGCTGGAATACAAAGACACCTTTGAGCACGTTCAAACACAACGGAAATTGAACCAATGACCGCCCGAGTGCATCGCGCAGTGTTACCAAATCCATCTGTCCTCAGCTGGCAAAATCAGTGCATCAGACTCTGTGAAATGGACTATAGGTCCTTCTCTCTTTCTGATATGTGTAGAGCTTTACTTCCTAGCTTATAATCCCAATCTGGTCTTTTCCCACTTTTACCAAACTTGATTACAAGACACTTGTCCACACAGAATTCCATTTGCCATTTATTACTCCATTCATAAAGTTTATTTAATTCCTCTTGTAGTTCTTTGCAAGAGTCTGTGTAAGTTATTCCCCTTTGTATTTTTGCATCATCTGCAAACATATTTAAATAGCTTTCATTCCCAATACAGCTATGTCATTTATAAACACTAAAAACATAATTGGTGCCAGCACTGAGCCCTGTGGAACTCTGCTAATCACCTCCCTCCATGATCAGTAGTTTCCTCTTAGTACTGTTTTCATTTCCTTTTTCCTGAGAAAATCTTGCATCCAACAGTACAGTCTGCCTCGGATTCCTCCTTGATGGTACAGTTTCCATAAAAGTCTTTGGTGTGGTACTCTGTCAAATGCTTTCTTGAAATCTAGATACTGTCCACCAATCCTTCTCTTTTCTATAGTGTTTCTGCAAACTCTTGTCATAGTAGCTTAATAGATTAGTAACACACAATTTTCAATTTCTGAAACCAAATTGCCTTTCTGTCATCATACTGTGTTCTTCTAGATGGTTTACCCAAACTTTTTTTACCAGCTTTTCCAGTATCTTACTTACAACAATGGTTAGTGATACTGGTCAGTAGTTGAGTGGATTTTGTCTATTCCCTTTCTTGAAAAAGGGGATAATGTTTGCTTTCTTCCAAATATCAGGTAGTTTACCTCGACCCAAGGATTCCTTATTAAATATAATGGTCTACTTAACTCCTTTGCACATTCATGTAGCACCCAACATGAAATCTCGTCAGGACCATTTGCTTTTCCTTTGTCTAATTTACTTAACTCCTCCTGTATTTCTTTTTCTGATATCTGTATATCTGGTAGTATGTTTGGGCATGCATGTTCTGTATCATTCCACTCAAAATTATTTTCTTCTGTAAAAACTGATTGGAAATTTATATTTAGTGCTTAACAAATATCTTTCTCTTGTGTGTAGAGGATCCATTCATCCGTAATGGATTGTATTTTGTCTTCTACTTTGGTTTTGCTTTGGATGTAACTGTAAAATAGCTTCGGTTATAACTGCTATTATGATGCTTTCCTCAAACTGTTTTTGGGCTTCACTCCTTATTTTTGTGTATTCATTTCTTGCCTGTTTATAGCTGTTACATGCCCTCTCGCTATTGTGTCTTCTGTATCTATTCCACAACAAGACTCTTTTTTCTTTTGATTTTTTACAATTTTTATTAAATCATTAAGGTGGTTTGGGCATGTGGAGAGGATGGAGAGTGAAAGATTGATGAGGAGAGTGTATGTGAGTGAGGTGGAGGGGGCGAGAGGGAGGGGGAGGCCGAGGATGAGATGGAGGGATGGAGTGGAGAGGTATATGAGAGAGGGGGGTGTGAGTTGGGAGCGTGGTAGTGAAATGGCAGGGGACAGAGTGACATGGAGGCGATTTGTTTGTGGCCACCCCGTTCAGGATTGAGGCGTCTGGCAATAGATAGATAGATTTCTTTATTGTCATTTCTGCTTCTCTGTGCTGAGGGATGTAATTTTGGACTCATATTTCATATAGTTCACAGAATTTCCTATATATAACATTTAAATCTTGTCCTCTAAGTTCTTTTTCCCAGTCTAAGAAGTATTTCTTCAGGTCATGGTAGTTTCCCCTTTTATAGTTAAGGCTCTTTTTGTAGCTTTCATTACTGTTAACTATGTCATACACAATCCTGAAGTTGCAATTTAATACTGCATGTTCACTTTTGCCGAATGGAGGGTAATAAAGAATACTGTCAATATCATTCTCTTGCCTAATAAATATAAGATCTAGTACTGATGGTACATCCAGTCCTCTTTTTCTCGTGCTTCCTTTTACATGTTGTCTTAGGAAAAATTCCTGCACAAGGTCTAGGAGCGTTTGGTCCAAACAGCTTTCGTGGATTTTTATATATAGAGTATTCGAATTTATATTTGTATTGAAATCTCCAGATATTATAATTCTTTAAATTTCTCCTCAATTTTATATAGTGATGCTCTTAAACTTTGAATTGTACTCTCTGCCAAGTCTTCATATTCATCTTTTTCCCAAATGTTTGATTTGGGTGGAATGTATAGATTTGCCACAATTATTTTCCCTTCAGACGTACTAATCTCTACTGCGATCATTTCTACCTGTGAGGGTATATCTAGTTCAATTTCTTTGACTTGTAGATTTTTTTTTTTTAATATCATAATTCCTCCTCCTTTTTTTAAGCTCCTATCTCTTCTCCATATATTATATTTCTCTAGGTTTAGGGTATCGTTTGATATCCTTGATGTTAATTTTGTTTCAGTTAGGCAGACAATATGTGGATCCTTTTCTTTAATATAATCATTTATTTCTAGTAATTTGGATACCATTCCATCTACATTTGAGTACATAAAGTTTATCATCTTATTTACATATTTGTCATGATTTGGATCTACTAACTTCCTCCTTTTTATTCCCTCCTGTTTATGTACCACTTTCGTATCTGCAATCCAATCACTTCGACCAATGTAAGAGCGGCATTTCATTACATGGATGAGGAGATGATGAAAAAATTGATAGTGGGTGTGATCCACCCCAGTAGTGTGGTCCCCTCACAAAAAGAAAAAAATGTGTGTATTTACCTATTTGTAGTATACAGGAATTAAGCTAAGCTCACATTGTCCTGTCTCCATATCTACATTCATCTAAACTAGTTTTAAATACGTGAATGTTTTTCGCATGCACCACCTCTTCATCTAAGTCATTATAAATACTTATGCTTCTATTCGGGAAACTGAACCTTTTGAGATCATTAAGACACATAGTTTTCCTCAACTTGAAGCCATGACCTCTTGTTCTTCCATCATCCAACACAAAAAGATCCTTTCTATCCACCCTTTCCAATTCTCTTACATTTCTAAATATCGAGATCAAGTCACCTCTTCCCTTCTCTCGCGCAGTGATGGTAACTTCAGTCTTTCCAATCTCTCCTCGTAGGTGAGTTCCCTTAAACAAGGTATCGTCCTAGTTGCCATCCATTGAACCCTCTCTAGTTTATCAATATGTTTCTTCAAATGAGGTGACCATACCACAGCTGCATAATCTAGTCTTGGTCTTATCATGGTCACTATCATCTCCCTCAACAGTTCCTCATCCATATAATTAAAAGCCACTCTCATGTTAGTCAGTAATCTATAAGTTCCTCCAATAATTTTGTTTATATGCTTTTCTGGTGACAAGTCATCCCGAATAATCACTCCTAAGTCTTTTCCATCCTTTCTTTTACTAATTATCTCGTTGCCCATTTTATATGTCCAGTGTGGTCTTCTTTCATTTATTCCCATTTCTAATACATGACACTTCTTGATATTAAAATCCATTTTCCAAGTCTGGCTCCAGCTGTGGAGTTTGTCCAATTCCTCGTTAAGTTCTTTACAACTATCAATACATTTAATATGTTTCATGATTTTAGCATCATCTGCAAACATACTCATGTAACTATTCAAACTCTCTGGCAAATCATTTACATATATCAGAAACATTATTGGGGCCAGGACAGAGTCCTGGGGTACTCCACTAGTCACATTCTCCATTGTGAAACCTTGTCTCTTATAACTGTTCTCATCTGCCTTCCTATCAAATAATCTCCCATTCGCTTTAACAGTTTCCCATGCACCCCTCCAGAGGTCCTCAACTTCCACAACAGTCTCCAACAGGGCACCCTGTCAAATGCTTTCTTGAGATCCAGATAGACACAGCCTGCCCATCCCTCTCTCTCCTGTATGCCATCTGTTACCCTACTGTAGAAACTTAATAGGTTAGTAACACATGATCTTCCTTCCCTAAATCCAAACTGTCTTGGTGTTATCACTTCATTTTCTTCTACATGCTTTATCCATCTTTTTCTAATAATTTTCTCACAGATTTTACAAACAATACTAGTAAGTGACACAGGTCTGTAATTAAGTGGATACTCCCTATCTCCTCCCTAGAAGATTGGCACAGTACTTGCTCTTTTCCAATCTTTAGGTAACTGTCCATTTTCCAGCGAGGTATTGATGATGACATAAACTGGCCACACTAACTGGTCGGCACATTCTTTCAGGATCCATCCAACCACACCATCTGGTCCCACTGCTTTTCTCACATCCAAATCCCTCATCAGCTGTGGCACCTCATTCATGTCAACTGTAATTTCAGCCATTCCCGTCAGCCTGGGTTCCATTTCAGGCTACCTAAATTCCTCATCCAATACATAAACTTACTGCAGCTTGTTGTTCATTATTTCACACAATTCTTCGTCTCTTTCGTATGTTTCATCTCCATCCCTCAATCTTACTATACTGTCCTTAACTTTCATTTTACCATTTACAAATCTATAAAATAGTTTCAGCTCTTTTTTACATTTAGATAAAATATCTTTTTCGTATTTCCTTTCCTCTTCTCTCCGTACCCTTACATATTCATTTCTTACCTGCTTGTACTCCTCCCAAGTCCTTTCACTATACCTTCTCACTTTATTCCATGCTTTTTTTTCTTGCCTCTTGTGCCATCCTACATCTGTTGTTAAACCATTCTTTCTTCCTTTCCATAGCCGCAGAAAATTTTGGGACATACTTAGTAATTCTTGTTTCATATACTTCTATAAAAAAAAACTCATATTTCTCATCAACATTTGTGATCGAATTCATTTCACTCCAGTCTACATTTTGGAAAAAGTTCCTCAGGGAAGCAAAGTTTGCCTTCCCATAATTGTATCTATTTTCTCTGTGTTTTTCATCTCTCTCTCCTTCCCTTACTCCCACTACTGCCATCTCAATTACCAGATGATCACTTTTACCAAAGGGGCATTGGTAGGCAGGTTTCTCACATCATTTGGGTCCCTTGTGAATACTAGGTCAAGCCTCGATGGTTCATCGTCACCCCTAATTCTTGTGTTTTCTTTAAACAATTGGGTTAACATGTTTTCCATCACCAATTCCATTAATTTATTTCCCCATGATTCCTCATTGTTCCCAGCATCCATACTTTCCCAATCAACTTCTCTACAGTTAAAATCTCCCATTATTATTATTCTATTTCTTCATTCAATTAACATCTTTAGCCTAATAATGGATTCTCTTATTAACTGTTCGTAACCTTCCTTTGTCCATGCCCTAGGTTTGGGGGGCATATAAAATACTAAAACATCTATTTTTTCTCCATAACTGTCCTCTATTTCAATTCCCAGAAGTTCCGCCATGGTATTTTTAATTTCTATATTCTTTGCTCTTAGGTCATTACGGGTTAGTATCATTATACCTCCCCCAAACTTACCTTCTATGTCCTTCCTCCAAATGTTATAACTGTTCTATCCAAATAATTCTGTATCGACATCTCAGGGCAATTTAGTCTCTACCAAGCAAACGTTCATGTTTATTTTCATTTGTATAATCTCCAGTTCCCTTTCTTTGATATTAACCCATCTACATTACTGCACATGATACTCAGATTTGCTCCACTGTTTTTATCTTTACTCGTTCTTCTCTTTTTCATATTCATACCCATCCCCCTTGTTTCCTTCACATCTAGTTCCTCACATACCACTTCCATGCTTTCATATCCGTCACTCTCCAAAAACAAGTTTTACATTCTTCCTCTGTCTTCCTGTCATTTTTTTCCTTTACTTGGCCCTTCAAAGATTTTAAAACTTCTCTTTCTTCTTCATTCAAATCTTTTCTTACTATAATATTTTCCATCCCTGCCTCTTTGCTTTGTTTCCAGGTCATCATTTACCACACCTTCTGATGACATCTTAACTCTAATTAGTCTTGCTTCCCCTTTCTTATATGGCCCTATCCTCCTTACTTCCTCAATTTCTTTTTCCCACTTGTTTCCTTCGGGATCGATCTTGCCCAATATTTTCCTCACCTGATTCGAGTCTCTCTCAAGTCTCACAGACCTAACTTTTTCTTCTTCCTCCCTGTTTCCATATATTATGACACAACTGTTCCTTTCTACTGTTTCTCTCACTATTTTCTCTTTTTTCTTCAATATTTTCACTACGTTTTCTTCCATTTTTTTCTCGTTCATTTCTCTTTCTTCCTGAATAATTTCCCTTAAACTGACCACTTCTTTCTGTTCTTCCACATGTGCCGACTTCGCCTTTTGCTCTTCTAACACACTAATTACCTTCTCTGTTTTGTTACTGCTCTCTTCTAGTTTTCTCCTTAATTCAATATTTTCTGGTTTCAAATTCTTGATCTCCTGGTTCGCTTCTAGTTTTCTCCTTAATTCAATATTTTCTGGTTTCAAATTCTTGATCTCCTGGTTCGCTGTCTCATTGGCCTGTATCAAACTCTGTATTCTCTGTATTTTCAGGCATGTTTCTTTTTTTTTTTTTTTTATGCAAGGAAGAAGGAACCAAGGGCAATGGGCCCACATACTGTTCCTTCCAAGAAAAAGTAAAAACAATACAAAAGAGAGCCAAATTCAAGATCCGTTCAACTCGAGATGCCTGGACACACTGCGTTTGAAAGACTGGAGATCATAGGAAGCAGGGAATACAGACAGAGGGAGACAGTTCCAGAGCTGACCAGTTGCATAAATGAAGGACTGGGAGTAACGGTTAACTCTTGCATTAGAGAGTTGGACAGAAAAGGGATGAGAGTTTGTTGCTAGACGGGTACTACGTGCCCGTCGTAGAAGTGGAGGGATGCAAGCAGACAGTTCAGAGGAACAGTGACCATTGAAGTAGCGGTAGAAGAGAGATAAAGAAGCAACAGTGCGGCGAAGAGACAAAGGTTGAAGGGAATCAGTAAGAAGAGGAGAGTTAATGAGACGAAAAGCCTTTGACTCCACCCTATTGAGAAGAACCGCATGTGGGGAGCCTCCCCACACATGAGAGTTGTACTCCATACACGGGCGAATAAAACCCGTGTACAAGGTCATCTGTGCAGGGGTAAAGAAAGCTCAGAGTCGGGCCAGTACACTTGATACTAGATCCCCCACTTTCTTTTCTATTTCACTAATTCTCATAATCAATGTTTTTGACCAAATCCATAACACTTGCTTCACTGTCAAAACCTGAAAATTCCAGTTCCCCAATGTTTACATTATCGGCCATGCTGGAGGTCGTTTGCAGTACTAAACTGAACAGCTGTTCCCAAGATTCCTACAAAACATTCATGTATACTTACTGACAATAGTTCTTTACATTTTTGGTAGACTATAATAACTTGCAATACTTCAAATTTTAAACAACACTGCAGGAGACAAGACAATTCCTGAAAACTACTTATGGTTGTTGAGTTCGTTGAGAGGTGGTTTGAGACACGTCTTCTTGCTCTGGCTGCTTGTGTGTGTGTGTGTGTGTATTTACCTAATTGTATTTAACTAATTGTGATATACACGAAATGAGCTACGCTCGTGGGGTCCGGTCTCTATTTCTGAATAAGTCAAATTTTTGCTTTAAACTCGTTTAAATTTTTACACTGGACAATCTATTTGTCAAGGCTATTCCACAGGTCTATGCATCTATAAGGAAAACTATATTTCTTGATGTCCTTCGAGCAGCTTGGCTTCTTCACTTTCACTCCGTGTCTGCTTGTTACTCTCTCATCCCACACAAACAAATCTTCTCTATCAATTTTATCCACTCCCATCATGGTCCTGAACACTTCAGTCATGTCGCCCCTCTCTCTCTCCTTTCCTCTAAGGAAGGCAAATCCAGCCTTACCAGCCTCTCTCTGCATGACAGATCTTCCAAACTGAGGACCATCTTGGTTGCTGTTCTTTGTAGTCTCTCAATCTTGTTTATAGCTTTCTTTTTGTGTGGGGACTGCACTACTGCTGCATATTCTAACCTGGGGTGGATCATACCCACTATCAATTTTTTCTTTATCTCCTCATCCATGTAATGAAATGCTGCTCTTATGTTGGTCAAGAGTGTATATGTCTCTCTATCTTGTTAATGTGTTTTTCAGGTGACAAACTATCCTGGACCTGCACTCTCAAATCTTTCTCTTCTCCCACTTTTGTAATTGGTTCATTACCCAACAAATAATTCTGTGATGGTCTCTTGGTACTTTTAACCGTTTCCAAAATTTTACATTTTTTTGCGTTGAATTTCACTTCCCACATACGGCTCCAATCATGTATCCTATCCAGATCCTCCTGCAGCATTTCACAGTCCTCCTCAACCTCTACCTTCCTCAAGGTCTTTGCATCATCTGCAAACAGACTTGCATAACTGTTCACTCTATCTACCATATCAATGACGTAAATCAGGAACATTACTGGCGCCAATACCGAGCCCTGTGGGACACCACTTGTTACTTCCCTCCATCCAGATGTCCTGTCCTTTATTACTGTCCTCATTCGTCAGTCTCTCAAAAAGTCTCTCATCTATTCCAGGAGGTTTCCCTTCAGTCCTCCTATATGCTCTAATTTCAACATTAGTCTCTTATGGGATACCTGTCGAAGGCCCTCTCCAAATCTAAATACACACAATCCACCCAACCGTCTCTCTCCTGTAGCAAATCAATCGCTCTTGAGTAAATACTCAACTAGTTGGACACACATGACCTTCCACTTTTAAATCCAAATTGACTTTCAGTCAAAACGTTCATTTCTTCCAGATATTTTATCCATCTATCTTTCAGCATTCTCTCACAAAATTTTACAACCATGCTAGTTTGGGACATTGGTCTATAATTCAGGGGTTCTTCCTTGTTGCCTCCCTTATAAACTGGTACCATATTTGCTCTCTTCCATTCCCGAGGCACTTTCCGCTCATCCAGACAACACACAATTAAACAGTGAATCTTATCTTTTTTTTCTTTTTTTTTATGCAAGGAAGAAGGAACCAAAGGCCACAGGCCTGCATACTGTTCCTTCCAAAAAAAAGCAAAAACAGTACAAAAGAGAGCCAAATTCAAGATCCGTTCAATTCGAGATGCCTGGACACACTGCGTTTGAAAGACTGGAGATCATAGGAAGTAGGAAATACAGACAGAGGAAGACAGTTCCAGAGTTGACCAGTTGCATAAATGAAAGACTGGGAGTAACGGTTAAATCTTGCATTAGAGAGTTGGACAGAAAAGGGATGAGAGTTTGTTGCTAGACGGGTACTACGTGCCCGTCGTAGAGGTGGAGGGATGCAAGCAGACAGTTCAGAGGAACAGTGACCATTGAAGTAGCGATAGAAGAGAGATAAAGATGCAACAGTGCGGCGAAGAGACAATGGTTGAAGGGAATCAGTAAAAGGAGGAGAGTTAATGAGACGAAAAGCCTTTGACTCCACCCTATTGAGAAGAGCTGCATGTGGGGAGCCTCCCCACACATGAGAGTTGTACTCCATACACGGGACCTGTGTACAAGGTCAACAACTGTGCAGGGGTAAAGAAAGTACGGAATCGGCTTAGCACACCTAATCTCTTGGAAGCAGATTCCACAAGAGATGTAATATGTTCTTTCCAAGACAAATCCTGAGAGAATGAAACCCCAAGCATGTTCAAGGATGATGCAGGACATAACTGTTCATTATTAAACATTAGTGGGTAATCGTGAGGAAGATTTTGTCGGGTTGATATGTGTAAGAACTGAGTTTTTGATGCATTGAAAATAACAAGATTATTTTTACCCCAATCAGAGATACGAGGCAAATCAGACATTAGGTGTGCCATAGCCTCATCCCTTTTTTGTTGAAGTAACTGCTGAGATGGACGTTGCGGGAACCGAATGGAAAGGTGAAGGGTGGAATCATCAGCATATGAGTGGATAGGGTTAGATGTACAGCTTAGAAGGTCATTGATGAATAAAAGGAAGAGAGTAGGTGATAGGACAGAACCCTGAGGAACACCACTGTTGATAGGTCTAGGAGAGGAACGATGGCCGTCTACAACAGCGGCTATAGAACGACCAGAAAGGAAGCTAGAGATGAAGGCACAGATAGAAGGACAGAAACCGTAGGAGGGCAGTTTGGAAATTAAAGATTTATGCCAGACTCAATCGAAAGCCTTTGAGATGTCAAGTGCAATGACAAAGCTTTCGCCAAAGTTCCGGAAGGAGGATGACCAAGAGTCTGAAAGGTAGGTGAGAAGATCGCCAGTGGAGCGTCCCTGACGGAACCCATACTGACGATCAGAAAGAAGGTTGTGACAGGAAAGGTGCTTTAAAATTTTTCTGTTAAGAAATGACTAAAAAACTTTTGATACGCAGGATGTTAAAGCAATTGGACGATAGTTAGAGGGTTGGGAATGGTCACCCTTCTTTGGGACTGGCTGAATGAGAGCAAACTTCCAGCAAGAAGGAAAGGTACAAGTTGAGAGAGAAAGGCGAAAGAGTTTACCTAGGCAGGGTGTAAGCACAGAAACACAGTTTTTGAGGACAACAGGAGGGACTCCCATCAGGACCATATGCCTTTTTAGTATTGAGGCCAGTAATGGCAGAGAACACATCAGCTGAAGAAATTTTAATGTCAGTCAATAGGAAGTCAGAGGGGGGAAGTGATGGAGGAATAGCACCGGAATCGTCTAAGGTGGAATTGGAGGAGAAAGTCTGAGCAAAGAGATCTGCTTTATCAGAAGAAGAAATAGCTACAGAGCCATCAGAGTAGAAAAGAGGAGGGAAGGATGATGAGGTAAAGTTGTTAGAAAGATTTTTGGCAAGGTGCCAGAAGGAGCGAGAAGAATTTGAGTTGGAGAGTTGGGAACATTTAGCACGGATGAAATTGTTTTTAGCAGAGCGAAGAACAGACTTAGCACGATTCTGGGCAGAAATATATAAAAGGTGTGATTCAGGGGTGGGTTGGCTCCGGTACCTCTTATAGGCCCTCTCCTTGTTGCGGACAGCATTAGAACAAGCGTGATTAAACCAAGGTTTTCTTGCATTAGCCAGGGGATATGAGAAAGGAATGAAAAAAAAAAAAAAAAAAAAAAAAAAAAAAAAAAAAAAAAAAAAAAATAATCATTCCATGGAAAATCAAAGAAGTACTGCCCGAGGGCCTCCCAGTCTGCAGCTCCAAAGTGCCACAGGCGGCGTTTCTTTGGAGGGTCCACAGGCCGTACTGGAGCGATTGGACATGTTAAGGTAATAAGATTATGATCGGAGGAGCCCAACAGAGAGAAAAGATGAACAGTGTAAGCAGAAGGATTAGTTATTAGGAAAAGGTCAAGTATGTTGGAACTCTCTCCAAGGCGGTCAGGGATATGGGTAGGGTGCTGTACAAGCTGCTCTAGGTCATTAAGGATAGAAAAGATGTAGGCTTGTTCATCAGGTGAATCAGTGCGAGGAGAGGAGAGCCAAAGGTGGTGGTGAACATTGAAATCTCCTAGAATGGAGATTTCCGAGAAAGGAGAAATGGATAGAATGTGTTCCATTGTAAAAGTAAGATAGTCAAAGAATTTTTGATAGTCAGTAGAATTAGGAGATAAGTAAACAGCACAGATATATTTAGTCAGAGAATGATAGGAAAGCCGAAGCCAGAGAGTAGAGAATTCAGAAGAATCAAGTACAGGAACACGAGAGCAAGATAGATCGTTGCGTACATATACGCAACAGCCACCTTTGGCTTTGAAACGAGAATAGAGAAAGTAGGAGGATACAGAAAAGGGTTTGCTGTCAGTTGCCTCAGACAGCTGAGTCTCAGTGAGAAAGAGAAGGTGAGGTTTAGAGGAGAAGAGGTGGTGTTCGACAGCATGAAAGTTAGAGGAAAGGCCGCGAATGTTACAGAAATGAAGAAGGAGTGAGTCAGACGGTGGTTCCAGGCTGCTCTTTGAGTCGTCGCTGGGAGAGGGGCGGATGGTGGGGGCATTTATGGTCCCCCCCCCCTGGGGACTCCGAGGCATGATTTTTGTGCATTCCTTCATTACCAATTAGAGATTTCATCTGGTGCTGGGTCTTTCCTTACATCTAGGGATTCCAGTTATTTATACACTTTCTGCACTTCCACTTTTATCGAGACATTTCTATCACTCCCTCCCCCTCCACAAACTTCCTTTCATTATTGAAAACTGATTGGAAACATGTGTCCATTATTTCAGCTTGCATTGCCACATCTTTATAGACCTCTCCTTCTACTTTCGGTTTGGTGATTCCTTCCTTTTGCTTCAATATGCTATTGACAAATCTATAAAACAATTTGGGTTCATCCTTACATATGTCAATTATACCTTTTTCAAAGTTCCTTTCTTCCTCTCTATGTATTCTTGTATATTCATTTCTAGTTCTTTTATATTCTTCCTTTGTTCTGTTATAACCTCTCTTTCTCCATTTTTGCCACACCATGTCCCTCTCCCTTTTTTGCTATCATTCACCTTCTATTAAACCACTCCTTTTTCCTATTTTCTTTCCCCCTTACATTTGGCACATATTTTTCCACTCTCAAATTATGCAGATCTAGAAAGATATTCCACTTCCTCTGCATCTCTCTTATTTCTCCAAATTTTCTCCAATCCGCATTTTCGAAAAATTTTCTCTATTCTGAAAAAGTCTGCTTTCCCAAAGTTATATCTTCCCCGCCTACAAAGCTCGTCTCTTGGCACCACATTCCCTATTATCATCTGGAACACAATGACCACATGATCACTTTTTCCTATAGGACACAGATATTTCAAAGATTCAATTACATCAGGTTCTTTGGTTAGCAGTAAATCTAATCTTGTTGGTATGTCCTCACCTCGGAATCGTGTCTCTTCTTTGACCCAATGCATCATTACATTATTCATTGCTATATTTAACAATATAGTGGCTCATGAACCTTCATTGCCTCCTGAGTCTCATTCCTCCCAGTTCACCTCTTTACAATTAAAATCACCCATTAGAATTATATTTTTGCTCTTCTCAATCACTTTCTGTAGATAAGTAACTATGTCTGACAACACCTGATATTCATCATCATTCCATGCTCTTGTCTTAGGGAAAATGTATACTACTGCCTATCTCTCTTATCAATCTCTCCAATTTCTAATTTCATATTCATCACTTCAGCCCTACTCTCTCCAATTTCCATACTATCTACATTTATGTTGTTCTTTACTGCTAGCATCACTCCTCCTCCCATTTTTTCTTTTCTGTTTCTTCTCCACAGTTTGTAGTTACCATCTCCCATATGGATACCAATATCTTCTCTTAACTTGGTCTCTACAAAGCACATAACATCAGGTTCATGTACTCTCAAGAAATCGTTGATTTCTAACCTTGCCAATATTAAACCATCAATAGTAGTATATGCCACTTTAAAACTTTTTTGGTTGTTTTTTACACCCTCTTCTCTCCTTCCCTCAGTCGGTACCACTTCCTCAATTTGTGATGCATAACTCTACAATAAAACTCTGCCTTCTCTTCCTCCGACCTCTGTTCGTTTCTTGCCTTTGCTTTCTTTACTAACTCCTTTATTTACGCTCTTTCTTCCTCATTTGCATCTCTCCTTATCCAAACACATTTGAACCCCTCTTTGGCTGATAATCTCCATGTTCTATTGATGATTTCATTTACCATTACCTGGGACTTAAACTACACCTTCAATGGCTTTGCCCCTCCTTCCTCGTACTTTCCTAACCTAAACACTTCTTCAATCTCCTCTTGACTTCGTTGTTAACCTCCATAACTACTGATATTATCTCTTTAACATTACTCAGTTCTTCTCTTTCTCTTTTTGATCTTAATGTCATACGTTTTTCTTTAACCAGTCACGTCCCGACCGATTTCCCATCTCCGATACCCCCCAGTCCCGAGCAATTTCGGATTTCTTTTCTCTTGGCTCAAACCTTTGCTTTTGGTGAGAAACATTGAGAATTCATAGAGAAATCGCCCTCCTAAGGGTATAAATGGTGCTACAGGTGATGAGTCAGCCTTACCTTTCATTCTTTCTCAGGGTATCTGGCTTCAAAGAAAATGAACTATGGTAGGCTAAACTAATTCAAGCCACTTTGAATTATGTATTTATTTATATATTTATTTGGTACAAATTTATGTGTAGTACAAGACTATATTGGCTTTCACACAATTATATAGGCAATAGAAGCATGGTTCAGTCACCAAACACATCCACATATGGCACCTTCCTTTATGACATTACCACATCATCACTTCTGTTTGTTTTTTGCTCTAGCTTCTTTATTTCTCAGTCCTCCACCTCAGGAATCACTTTCACCGTAAATTTTGTCAATGGGGAGACCAACTTTACTGGCCAGGTCACTACTAACAGATGAATTGCCGAGTGTGTGTGTGTGTGGGGGGGGGGTCAGGTGGGGCCAAGCAGTATCCCCATTTGACAGCAAATAGAGGAAGGTTTCCTACATATGCCTACCAAAAATCACCCATGAAACTTGAAAATTGTGCAAATTATGACCCTTGCAATACACGTACATTGATGGGTCTAGCTATGGCAAAAAGCTGCGACATACCCATAAGTCGACAGGACCCTTCGAGTTTACTCCTGAAATTATTACACATTTTTTCTTATCTGCTACATCAGTGACTACAGATTCTCTACTTTTCAGTACCCTAACCACTTCCTTCTTCATCTTTTCCTTGCTTTGCTGTTCTATAATCTCTTTCAAATTTACATATCCTTCCTCCTGAATTTTCTTCCACCCCTTACGTTGCTCCTTGTGTGTGTGTGTGTGTGTGTGTGTGTGTGTGTGTGTGTGTGTGT
>JAGKTI010020542.1:0-16265 GCA_018397915.1 Birgus latro | reverse complement strand
TGTAAGGGTGTTTTCCATGACCTCCTCCGGTACTCAGAGGCACGGCTGTTGGAGGAACTATGGTCATCTGGTGTGGTGAAGGCTGAGCGCCTTCAGAAGAAAATCGATGGAATTTTGACCCTGACCGTGACCTTGTTTCCGACATTTGACAAATTAATGTTGCCTACATCTGTGAAGCTGGCTTGGCTGTCACTTGCTGTGAATCCATACGTGCCAACCCCTAAGGGTTGCTTCCAAGGCCAGGGGTATGGGCACATTAGCCGATTTTGCCATCATGTACAGGCTGGCCTTCCTGGTGTCTGTGTCTCCTGTGGCGGACCAAGCCATACCAGTGACTGAGCAGGACGCCTTAAATGCTATCGCTGTGGAGGTCCCCATGCTGTCTCTTAAAAAAAAAAAAAACTGTCCTAGATACTGCCTGGAAAAAGAGATTTTGTCCATATGTACTATTGGCCACAGAAGTTCCGTTCCTTTCATGGTGGGCGATTTGATGAATGTGGCAACGTGGCATTCTCCCCCTCTACACCTCCTCCCTCATTCCCTCTCCCCAGATAGCTTCTGAGGTTTATGAAGCGTATTGTGAAGCATCTGAACGTCTGGAGTTTACTGATGTTACTCGATATGATGGACATAATGTATTATGCATGTTGCTGATGAATATTTGCTAATTTAATGATTGTATTAATTTCTGCAGGAGTTATTAGAATTTATAAATGTGTCATGCCATTATCATCAAGTCACAATGAGCTAATATATCTATTCTGGCATCATCCAAATACTAAAACGTCTGGTGTCATTGTTCCGACATTCTTCCAATGTTATTAAAGGCTACACTTAAAATCTGCTTAGGCCGACCAGTGCTATGAACAGGTTTATGAAATGTTCTATTTTCCTCATCCATTCATTCATCTATGCATTCATCAAAGTCGAAAGAGTAAGAGCAAGAGATTTATAGTAGGAAATATAGAATACACAAAGGTCTATGAAAGTGATATCCACATTAGAAACAATGACTGGCAGCATCCAAGGGTGAACATACCATATGAAGTAATATTTTAATAACCATGAGACAAGATTAGCTGACAGAACAGTTACAACCAGATAATGAGATTGTGTCGATAATATAGGTGATATGGCAGTCCTATCACAAACTAGGGATCAGCCATAAAATCCCTAACTACATCAGCACAAACTGTGTAATCTTTTACCTTTTTTCCTTTCTACGTTTCTCTGTAATACCAGTATACACTAGAATAGGACCATTGATGAGGAGGGATCCAGTAATGTAGACTTATGTGAACGGATGTGTCAGTCAGAACTCATGTATGAAACGGCATCAGAAGTGTGACTGGAAGGAAGCATAATAATACGGCTTCATCTAACAGGGGTGGAGGATGAGAAGGGTCGCATAGGTAATGATAAAAGGCAAATAAATACCGAACACTGATGAGTATGAAATACTCTACAGACGAAAGGAGAGAGAACCACGACGATAACATGTCGAAGGACAAGGATAAACGAGGAAAGGTAGAGTGAGAGGGCGAAGGATAGGGAGACGGAAACCAGGTAAATGATATATGTGGAAGTATCATCAGATCAGAAAAAACATCATTTACTCTGAATTTACTCTGGTCGTCACTCACTGTGGGGTGACAGTATGACCAACCCTAGAGGTGCAATGCTGGCTTGTTTGGTGGAGGATGAGGAGCTGGGGGTGTTGAATTCGGGTGAAATGATGTACTTTCATAGTCAGACTGGTGTTTGCACGGCCATTTATTTGTCTCTTTGCTCACTTACTTCTGTTTTAGATTTTAAGTGGAGTGTGTTGCCAGATATGCATGGCAGCGATCAATTCTCTATTATTTTATCTTATGCTGAGTGTGAGTCACAATGTCGTCTCCCTCGCTGGTGCCTGAATAAAGCAAACTGGCCACCCTTCAGAGAGTTATGTTCCACTGACCGCACTGTGGATGGTTTTATTAGTGCTGGTGAGGCAGTGGCTTATATAACTGATGTAATGCATTCAGCAGCTCTTCTATCTATTCCCAAGACCTCTGGTCAATTTCCTAAACATCCAGTTTCTTGGTGGACTCCTGAATGCACCTCTGCAGTGAGGGCCAAACGGGTCGCCTTCTCTCGGTCTCGCCACCATCGTGGGGACACTCAGTATTTGGTGGCTTTTTGGAGGGCGCATGCTCATGCACGTCGCGTGTTGAAGGAGGCCAGACGTTCGTCATGGCGGGAGTACGTTTCCTCCCTTCACTCGAGGACTACTCTCACCCAAGTGTGGAACCAGGTCAGAAAGATTTCTGGCAAATTTTCTGTTCCTTCCCTTCCTGCTTTATCTGTTGTTGATGGGACTGTGTCTGACCCCTTTGCTGTTGGTAAAGCATTTGCCCAGCATTTTGCTGGTGTGTCTAAAAAGGACATAGATTCGCCTTCAGTATGCCAACATCAGCGCTTGGAAGCCTGTAGCCTCAGCTTCACATCTTTTGAGGGAGAGTCTTACAATGTCCCCTTTTCTGTTTCTGAGCTTCGTGCAGCTTTGTCACAGTGTCATGATTCGTCTTCTGGCTGTGATGATATTTCATACGCTTTTTAACGTCATATGTCTGATGAATCCCTTTCCTTTTTACTGCGCTATACAATAGAATTTGGTGTAATGGCGAGCTTCCATCTTCTTGGGATGTTGCTGTAGTTATCCCCATCCCTAAGCCTGGCAAGGATCATCTGCAGGCTACAAATTATCGTCCCATCTCTGTGACCTCTTGTGTTTGCAAGGTGTTGAAGAAGATGGTAAATGGCCGGCTCATGTGGTATTTGGAGAAGGGAAATTCCTTATCACCAATCCAGTGTGGTTTTCGTAAAATGCGATCTACCACTGATACCCTACTGTCCTTAGAATCTTCTGTCTGTGAGGCTTTCTCCACTAACCAACACCAAGTTACTGTCTTCTTTGATCTTGAGAAGGCACACGACACTGCCTGGCATCATGGCATTTTACTTTCACTTCATGAGTTTGGTCTTTGTGGGAGCTTGCCTATTTTTATTCAGCAGTTTTTATCTAATCGCTTTTTAAGAGCCCAACTGGGAGGAGTGCTTTCTAATGCTCGTGCACTTGAAGATGGAGTACCACAGGGGAGTATCTTTAGTGATACTCTGTTTAGTGTGGCCATTAATAGTGTAATAAGTGTACTTCCCATGGTGTGCGAGATCCATTATACGTAGATGACCTCTCAATTTCCTTCACTGCATCTAGGATGTCTCTGATAGAGAGGAAGTTGCAGCTGGCTCTTAATAGAATTTTTGAGTGGGCTGAGTCTCGTGGCTTCTGTTTTTCTTTTAAAAAAGACAGTGGCTATGCATCTCTGTCTTCTTCGGGGGGTTCACCCAGACCCTGACTTGTATCTTTATGGTCGAAGGATATCCTGTGTGGAAGAGACTCGGTTTCGGGGTCTTCTGTTTGATAAACGACTAACCTGGGTTCCTCATTTTCGTTTGGTGAAGGCAACTTGTACTAAGGCTTTGAGTCTTCTGAGGATTTTGAGACATACTTCTTGGGGTGCTGATCGTCAGACCCTCCTCCTCATGCATAGCTCTCTTATCCTGTCAAGACTTGAATATGGGTGTGAGGTCTACTCCTCTGCAACCAATGCCCGTCTCCGGATACTGGATTCTCTGCATCATGCTGGTGTACGATTGGCAACTGGGACATTCAGGTCATCCCCGATTTCGAGTTTGTTGGTGGATGTTGATGCCCTCCCTTTGGCTTTTCGTCGCCAGTCATTGATGACTAGATGTTGGTATTGTCTTCACCGCCTCCCAGACTCTGTTTCTTGTGCCATTGTTTCCCAGGATTCCCAGTCATCTGTTTATGACTCGAGTCCTAGTTTCCCAAAGCCCTTTGTTTACAGGGTCCGATCTGTTATATTAGCCCTTTCTGTTCCAAGTGTGGTAGTCTGTCCACATCGGATTCCGAGGGTGGGTTTCTGGCTACTACCTCGTGTAACATTCTGTAAGTCCATCGTTGGAAAAAAAAGGCCTTATTTCCCTCTCAGGTGTCCCTCTCTCTCGTTTTAGAGCATGCCTCCAGTCATAAGGGTTCTATCCCTATCTATACTGATGGATCTAAGACTGATACTGGAGTAGGCTTTGGTGTTGTCTTCCCTTCCTTCAGTAGGGGGGGTAGCCTTCCTGGTGTTGCTTCAGTATATACGGCAGAACTGACTGCAATTTTATTTGCTCTCCAAATTATTTTTACTCTCCCCCAATCTGCTTTTGTGATTTTTAGTAACTCCCGTAGTGCTCTCTCTGCACTGGAGTCTTTTAATGCATCCCATCCACAGACCACTGGTTTCATCAATTTTAGAATGGCTTGTTCTTCTTGGTCGTCGTGGCCATTGTGTATATTTCTGTTGGGTTCCCGCACATGTTGGCGTGATGGGTAATGAGAAGGCAGATACTGTAGCTAAAGCTGCGTCATCTCAACGGCCACCTACCAACAACCCGGTTCCCGCTTCTGATGTAACACCTTTCTTGCAATACGCAATTCATATGTGTTGCCAGAGACAATGGGATGGTGTTGCCCATAATAAGCTAAAAGAAATTTTTCAGAAAGTGATTGTGCCGAGGGTTCTCCCCTCCATGCCTCGGCAATTGGAGGTGGCTCTTACCAGGCTTCGCTTTGGGCATTCTCGGCTTATGCATGGGTTCTTGATGAGTGGTGGGGCTCGTGATGATTGCCTTGTTCCCCTTACTGTCCGTCACTTGCTGGTCGAATGTCCAAGTCTGGGGGACCTATGTCAGAGATTCTTCCATAGATATAAGGGGGCAGATGGTGCCTACTGCCTGTCTTCGATGCTTGGTGGAGCCTCCAGCGATTTTATTGATGTTTTTAGTTTTCTACAGGAGGTGGGCCTCCTTCAACCTTTATAAGTAATTGATATTTTATAAACTATGCTATTTTTCGTGTTTTATTTCTAATAATGGGTATTAACTTTATTTTGAAAATGTACATATTTTTTGTGGCGTTTTTTAACTTGTTGTCCGGCGGCATATGACCCTGGCAGTTGCACTGCCAGATTTTAATTATATTCAATCAATCAGTCTTGGAGTTCACGATAAGAGAAAGGGAGGTTGTAAGACTCCACGTTTTCTGAACGGAAGTCCAGCACCCTTGCCTCCTCTATCTCCCGTTGTCTGGCAAAAATTGGGGAGCTAGTATCTCTGACTGACCACTGCAAAGGCAGACGCAAAAATATCGGCCACAACTGCAGGCTCACCAACAGGCTCACCATCAGACATCAGCACGGGGGACCTGCCTTGAGTGAATTTTCCCGAAATCTTTCGCACCCGCTTTACACACCTGAGACAGTGGTGTCTTTGAGTTTACAGATGACACATAACCCATCCAAGAGTCCCGCCTAGCTTGTTTGAGTACCCGATTAGCCTTACCCCGCGCCCTCCTGAACTCGACAAAATAATGCTCTGTCCTGCATCTACGATAACGGGAGAAAGCTAACTTCTTAGCACGTACAGCAACACTGCAATCCACATTCCACCATGGGACAGGTCAATAGCAATACGTGGCAGAGGTATTAGGAACAGCATGAAGGGCAGCAGAATGCAGAATGGAGGTAAAGAATGAAACAACCTCATCAGTATGTGGAAAGTCTTCAACTGAGACATTAACAGATATCGAAGAGGAGAAAAAGGACCAGTCTGCCTTATCCAATCTCCACCTAGGGAGACGGCAACAGGGGCTAGATACTGCTGCAGTAAGGAGGATGGGGAAATGATCACTTCCATGGAGATCCTCCATAACCACCCAGGTACAGTCCAGCAGACAGTCAGGAGAGCAGACAGGGAGGTCAGCTGTAGTATCCAGACTCTCTGGAGACGGCCTAAAGGTGGCAGAGTTGGTACACTCTTGTTATCACCTTTTAAAGGCTGTAACAAGAGGCAAACGATATCCACACTATACCATCAGGGTGCGGCTCGATACTGAGTCTCAGGGCATTGACAAGCGCCATATATAGCTACCATGCAGTCTAGTGGTGAGTCGGGCCCTAGCGGCAATTCAGACGCTGAGGAGTTTGCTTGCCATATCTGTGAGCATTTATTTACAACAAAAAAGGGCCTTGTTGTGGAATATCGCACTGCTCACACAGACCGCAACTTTGCTGACAAGGAACCAATAAGATCAAAGGCCAAGTAGACCGAAGCTGAGGCCTGGCTCATGGCCTCGAAGGAGGTAAAAGTCTGGAGAGAGAATCCAGCAGCAGCCCATAACATCAATCAGCTGCTGTTAGACTCTTTCCCAAACTGATCTCTCGAGGCAATCAAATCCCGAAGAAAATCCGCAGCTCACTGGGTCTTCATGGAGGAGATAACCTCAGCTGGCTCCCAGCAACACCAGAAGGTCTTGCCAATGCAGAGGGTGAGGTGAGAGATGCAGGTGTGACACTGGAAGGTGGAGAAGAAGGTATTGGTCAGAGAAGAAGGCCAACAATTGTCAGGGATGTGGAGCAAAGAGGAGTTCAGGAGTTAAACTGGAGGGAAATTATGGCAGCAGTCTCCTCCTTATGCAAACAATTATCTATCCATGAGAGGGATGACCCGGGTGAGTTGGTTCACCTGATGTCGAAGGAGCTTCCTTGCAGGGGAGCTACGGTGATTACTAGAGGTGACAGAAGGTTAAGAACTGGGCAGGCAGCTCCCCTAGGGCGTAGATGGGCGTACAGATACGTACAGTGAGAAAGGTACTTTCAGTACTGCTTGATCAGCATGGGTCTCAGGTAGATGATGAGTCTTTAAGAACTTTCATGAATCATGATAGAAGCAGAATTCATAGTAAATGGTCGTCCTCTAACTGTAGACACATTGAACTCTCCTGAGCACTTAGAACCACTGACACCCAATATGTTATTGACCATGAAATCTAAAGTCGTACTACCTCCTCCAGGCAGCTATGACAGGGTAGAGTGCAGTACTTAGCGTAGAGTGCAGTACTTAGCATATGAGTTTTGGTCATGATGGAAAAGGGTGTTCTTGCAATCTCTTCAATTGAGAAATAAATGGGTAAAGCCACGTAGGAACTTGCAAGTAAATGACACAGTAATTGTAAAAGATGAAACTTTGGCAAGAAACAATTGGAAGTTGGGAATAATAGTAGAAGCCCTTCCTGATGAAGATGGTCATGCAAGAAAAATAAAGGTAATGATGTCAGACTCAAAGTTAGATAACTAAGGTAAATGTGCTCAAGCCAACACCTTCATTGAAAGACCGATTCACAAACTCTTTTGTTAGTTGAAGCAGAGTGAGACCGGGATATATCCCACCAAATAGCTTGCTTTAGTGCCAAAATTGTGCCAAAGTCTATTCTTGCTCACAGTATTAATATTTTTTGTCTAATTTTGTATTAGTATTAATTTTTTACTTTTATACTCATTAAAATGTAAGGTAAATTGCTCCCACAATTTAGGGGAGCCATGTAAATGTCATATTCATTATGTGCATGCCATTATATATATACTCAGTATATATTAATGTTAAGAATTGTATCGTCATTTGTAGTTTAGTAACACTGTGCAAAAGGTGTCACTTCAATCGTTGGCAATTTGTCAATAAATCCGGATCTGTATTGCTTTGTCTTATGCGAACTGCGACCAACCATAACNCCAATATGTTATTGACCATGAAATCTAAAGTCGTACTACCTCCTCCAGGCAGCTATGACAGGGTAGAGTGCAGTACTTAGCGTAAAGTGCAGGACTTAGCGTATGAGTTTTGGTCATGATGGAAAAGGGCGTTCTTGCAATCTCTTCAATTGAGAAATAAATGGGTAAAGCCACGTAGGAACTTGCAAGTAAATGACACAGTAATTGTAAAAGATGAAACTTTGGCAAGAAACAATTGGAAGTTGGGAATAATAGTAGAAGCCCTTCCTGATGAAGATGGTCATGCAAGAAAAATAAAGGTAATGATGTCAGACTCATAGTTAGATAACTAAGGTAAATGTGCTCAAGCCATCACCTTCACTGAAAGACCGGTTCACAAACTCATTTTGTTAGTTGAAGCAGAGTGGGACCGAGATATCCCCACCAAAGAGCTGCTTTAGTGCCAAAACTGTGCCAAAGTCTATTCTTCCTCATAGTATTAATATTATTCTTCTAATTTTGTATTAGTATTAATTTTTTTACCTTTATACTCATTAAAATATAAGGTAAATTGCTCCCACAATTTAGGGGAGCCATGTAAATGTCATATTCATTATGTGCATGCCATTATATATATACTCAGTATATATTAATGTTAAGAATTGTATCGTCATTTGTAGTTTAGTAACACTGTGCAAAAGGTGTCACTTCAATTGTTGGCAATTTGTCAACAAATCCGGATCTGTTTTGCTTTGTCTTATGCGAACGGCCACCAACCATAACAAACTACGGACTCAGGCGCCAAGCTGAGAGGTGACCGAGGTACAGTATTATATTTCAGTATATCTATAGTATCCTATTATATTTGCCTGTAGTACAGTATGTGAATGATGTATCATAATGTTAGGACATAACTGAAGAAGAGCTAACATGTTGGATTTACTGATATTATTCAAAATAAGAAATGTTTGAGTTTGTTTCGTAGACAAAGAAATGATTACCTTTCAGTTTTACGGGAATGACTGGGATACATAAGATTGAACAGAATATCAAGATGTAATAGAAGAAATAGTGTCAAGAAAGAATCCTGGTAATTTCCCCGTAAAGCCCCTTCAGCCTTGGCCACCTGAGACAGCACTACTGAATGAAATAGGGTGCGCCAAAACAATTCATAAATTTAAGATGTATGATGAAAATGGTTTAAGACACGGGACAGTACGAGCTTGACACATTCCTGTGAAGACACAGTTAGGTAAGAACACAAGTCCTGGCCTGGGACAGGCCTACAGGTTGAGGTGGCTGGCATGAAGGCCACCAACAGTCAGAAGCAAATCACTGAATGGCCTTACTAATTATTAATAAAAATTTCATTAATGGAGACTTAGATGAGCATGTATTATCATAAATACACAGTAAGGTAAGCATTCAGTGGGTTAGATAAGGGCACACAACATGGATCAAGGTACTGCATTGTGCCAGGCCCAGTGATAATTTGTTAAAAAAAAAAATCTGTTGTATGTAAGGCGATGATGAAAGACTTGTAGTTCTCGTATTTCCACTTTAAATAAGTAATTTAATGCCAAATTATTATCCTAATTTATATTTCAGTGTGTTTGGATAAGTTACCATCGGTTAGTTTAGGTTAGATTAGGCTAGGTTATGGTTAAATAAAGTTAGTTTAGACTGTGTTAGGTTAGGTTAGGGTTGGCTTGGTTAAGTTAGGTTAGGTTATTTTTGGTTGGGTTAGGTTATATTGTTAGCTTTTAGGTAATGTGTGTTTGAATAGGTAGAGTAAGGTTTGGCTTGTAATAAGAGGTATTAAACTAGGCTAATGTTGTCCTGTCTTCAGTTATTATGGATATGGAAGGACGAATTTACTCAGCTTATGGAAAAATATACTGAACTGGAGGGGTTATATACAAGGTGCTATCCATAATTTTGTGGACTAATACTATATAAATTTGAAAACTCACCATAGCTCCTATTAGCCACCACCACTTTCAAAGTAGATCCCTTGCGCATCGATACGCCAGTCCCATTGCTTTCTTTGTTGCTGGAACATTCCCTGGAAGTCCTTTTCGACGAGAGTGTCAAGCACCGCATGCTATCCTTCTTGATGTCCTCAGTGGTATCAAAGCAATGCCCTCTCAGCTGAATCTCCATTTTTGGGAACAGAAAAGTCACAGAGGGCCTGAACAAGAAGGTTTCATCTTCTGAGGCAAGTCCAAGAAGCTCAGTGCAGACACTGATGCGTTGCTGCATGTGGTGAGCTGTTAGGAGCCTGGGAACAAATTTGGCTGTGATGCAGGGCTTGCCCAGTTCTTCAGTGAGAATCCTCAGACATGTCACAAAACCAATTCCCACCCCCTCACCATTATTGTCAATGCTCCGACAACAATCCTTGTGGATGAGCTACTGAATTTTTGCAACAATCAGAGGAGTTGTGCCGGTTGAGGGCCTCCCTGTGTGGTTGTCATCATCAACCAATGTTCGACCAGCCTTGAACTGTGCTTGCCACTGAAACACCTGTGTCCGACCAAGAGATTGCTCACTAAACACTTGTTTAATCATTGTCATCGTCTCTTTTGCATTTTTTCTGAGGTTTGCAGAAAATTTGATGCAAAGTCACTGTTCCTTTTTTATATCTGTCCGAAAATCGCCTGATGACACATGCACGAGAGCAAAACAATGAATGTCACAAATCCCCACATCTGCATAGCTCCTCGCCACGTGACACACTGACTCACAATGCATGTTAGTACTGCCACCTAGAGGTGCTACTACAATCCATTTAGGCGTAGTGATCTCTGTCCTGAAAATTTTGGATAGCACCTCACCTTTATCATTCTCTTTCTGAGCCTGCCCTCCTCTCTTCCTATTTCTCCCATCTTTCCTGTCACTTCTTATTGCTTTTCTTTCCTTTACAGGTGGCTTTACATTGAGTGACAAACCAAATGGTTTCCTGTAAACCAAGAAACCGTTTACAATGCTGGGTGGTAACCATATAAGCAAACCATACGTGCTCCCTACTTGTCAACAAGTGGGTTGGTGGAGGGTTAGTGCCCCTCCCTGTAAAACAAATAACTCAGAGTCAATTGGCCACCCCTTACGGGATTATGGCGTCTGGCAATAGATAGATAGATAGACCTTCTATAACTTTGAATCCAATGCGGTTGCCCTTTTTAACGTCCTATAATTCTAAAGGGATTGGCAGTGACAGAATGCAGAACGTCAGTTCTATGATTCTAGAGGGTTTTGGCGGCAACAGAACCTAAAATAAATCAGTGTAACAGCACTAGGCTGGTATTGGAGGCATCCAGTCTAATTAGGAATCAAATGTGGGAACAACCAGTAGCCAGGTATTGTTTAGTGGTGCAGAGGTGGCATTAGGTGAAGTAACTTGGCACCCATATTCACCACATAGGACTTGCCAGATGTGTGATATATTGTTATTTTTTTTTTATATAACTCCAGACTGTCTGCTAAAGGCAAGCAAGGGTTGTCCCATGCAATGACCTGATGTTCCTTTGTGGCTGACAGTGCCTAACCCTAGCTAGGTGTCAGAAATAGTGTGGAGGTTTGGTTTGCATGTCTCTGCCCAGCTAATAGGGGCACCATAGCAGGCTCCACTTCACCCTGCAGTTTGGTTATATTGTTATCAACCAGAGTTGTAATGGTTTCCTGGGATATAGGAGACTATTAGGCTTGTTACTGAGCATAGAGCCACCTGATATGGAAAGGAGAGTCATAAAAAGTAACAGAAAGGGAAGGGAGAGGTAAGATGAGAGGAAGGCAGACAGAAATAAAATGAGAAGGGGGAAGGGAGAAGTTCAGTACTACCATACACCAAGTGAATGGATGATGGTTGCCACCACCTACTACCTTCAGTCATTGTTAAATTAAGTAATTACAGTTGCTGTATGTATCTTTGTTTTAAGAATACTTACATTTAAGCTTTCCTGGTTTCTGTATTTCCTCAGGAAGTACACATTAATCTGTTGATTCCAGGCCATTGACTTCTAAAAGTATTACATACAGTAAACCCTTCATAAGCCGAACTATATGGGGCTCTACCCTGGTTCGAATTACCGATTTTTCCGGCTTACCGAATTTTCACCCCCCAAAATTGCTAAATTACCGAATTTTCACCCCCCAAAATTGCTAAGACAATACCTATTACTTGTCCTTTAAACACTAAATTAAAGAAGCATATATAAATAAATAAGTTATGACAAAAAACAATTTAGTGCATTTAATATACATTTAACCCTTTCAGTGCTGGGTGTATTTTAATTTTGTTCTTGCTGCCACCAGACAATTTTAGTCAGTGTAGGTTGGATCTGTGGAAGTGCACGGGGTTGGTACAGCCTTTGTTAGCCCCTTCAGTATGTGAGTCCAGTCCTGAGTGCCATAAAATCGGCTGGAGGAAGTAAATAAAGTAGAAATAGATGTCACAGTACTGAAGTGGTTAATTGGTAGAAAATCATTCACAGAGGCAGTACAGACTGTCGGTAACGTGTGTTGGAGATGGATTTTCACCCCCCAAAATTGCAATAACAATACTTATTACTTGTCTTCTTAACACTAAAGTAAAGGAGCATATACAGTGTATAAATTAATAAAGAAAGATAAAAAAGAAAGAATTCAGTGCACATAATTTGCCTTTCGTCAGAGGCAGAAGATCGTCGGCAGTTTGTTTTGTTTTGGAGATGGAGGTGGTGGAGGTGCTTTAACTCACACTTGAATGTTAATTCTAAAAAGTACCCAGTATTTATTTCACTCTATATTAAGAACTAAACTTAAATGTAATCACTATAATAGACTGCAGTGTAACACCTTTTGTTAGAGGCAGTAGATTCTTTGGCAGTTTGTTTTGTTTTGGAGACAGAGGTGGTTGAGTTCATACTTTAATGTAAATTCTTATCAGTACCCAGTATTTATTTCACTCTATATTAAGAACTAACGGCCATATGCTTAAAGCTAATGTAGGGCCTTTCCTAAGGGCCCTACATCAAAACGGTATGCTAAAAGTTTAAGTAGGGAAAGACTTCCCTCAATTTGTAGGGGTTGTTCCAACATTTTTTTAAGGGGAGGCATGCTATGGCTTTTGCAAACCCTACATTTAATTATTTGTAGCAAAGTAACTCTCTATCTCCAGAAACCATAGAATAATGCAAGTAATTCATGTAAAAAATATTTTAACTTGCTAAAAATGCAATGCAAACATATAATGGAAATGAACTGTAGGTTATTAAAACACGCGGGCAGTACCTTACGGAGTAGTAGGTCAAGCTCGGGCCCGTCTCTGCCCTAGTGCTGACCACTGGTGGTGACACATAGTTTTTTTTTTTTTTTTGTGAGTAGTTAATAGTAGGTGAGATCCTAAAATTGACATGTGTAAACCACTTTTATACGTTACCCATGTGATTTAACTGAATACAGAACGCTCAGTCAACGCTACAGATAATAATATACATTAATACATAATAGGAGAAAGGTACTGTTCTTCGCCCATACGCCAGACTATGAAGCGTCGTGGCAGCATCAGATCATCTTTACGTTTTAATCTCAGGCACTGCAAACTGTTTTTCATTTTCTTCTAATACCATTTTTAATTATTAATCAGCAGCATCCTATTCATAATTCTTGGCAACAGGAGACATAGGACCACCTTATTTTGCATTTTTTCCTTGCTTTAGCCCTTCATGGAGTTCTTCAAGTACTCTTGAATTGCGTTTTCAAGTTTTGGTGTTTGTCGTTTCTTTAAATGTGGTGAAAAGTGCATTAATAAGCGGTGTTTGTTCATAGCCTGCCACTATCTTGCGAGGCATGAAGATAGATGGACGCCATCTTAGAGCGCCACATATGAGCAAATAAACCTTGCAGTGCCTACTTATCCAAACCTAGTCTAAATTTTCGTAACAACCGAACCTTACTTACCCTAACCTTACCTAACCTATTTAGACTAACCTAACCAATTTTATGCTAACCTAACCAAACTTATCCTGACCTGTGCTGGAAGACTGATGAACGCCATCTTAGAACGCTATTTTTCGGCGAAATTGCCCAGTGTTCATTTACCCAAACCTAACATAAATTTTCGTAATTCAACCCAACCTTCTTTATCCTAACTTATTTTAGACTACCCTAACCAATTTTAGGGTAACAACCAAATTCATCCTAACCTAACCTAACCCATTGCCAGCGCTAAACTATCATATTTACAACATAAGTATTGATTGAAAAGTTTAGTACTGTAAAAGTATATAAAGTATACGAACTAATAAGTGCTAATATATATATAAAAAAATTACAGGAAATTATATTGTTTCGTCGTTGATTGACATCGTCTAGAAAAAGAATAGTCACGGTGACTCCCACGGAAGCACTTCCGACATACCAACCGGTCAGGCAGGGCTACCAACCGCCCCCTTTCCCTTAATGCTCTCTTAGCATACTGTGTAAAAACTGAGGGCTTGCTTGTGCTTTCCTTAGTGTGTAAAGTAGGGACCAATGTAGGGCCTTTCCATCTGTGTTTAAGCATACGGCCGTAAACTTAAATGTAATCACTGTAATAGACTGCAGTGTAACACCTTTCGTTAGAGGCAGTAGATTCTTCGGAGTTCGGCAGTTTGTTTTGTTTTGGAGACGGAGTTGGTGGAGCTGAGTGAGTTCAATTCTAAACAGTACCCAGTATTTATTTCACTCTGTATTAAGAACTAAACTTAAATGTAATCACAGTAATAGACTGCAATGTAACACTTTCGGTAATAATAATACTGAATTTTAATCATGATCACTACACTGTCACACGCACACATTTTTTTTTTTTTTTTTTAGTTTCATTCCTTTGCGACTAGAGGTGCCAGTATCACTTCTTTTAAGCTATGAACCTTCCATGGCAAGGCAGAAGGCAAAAGGAGAGCACTGCTCAGCATTAAATGACAGTAAGAATGGCGCAATTACCGTCTCCAAAACCAAGCAGCAGACTGGCGCCACGTGTCCGCCTGGCGCCATTTCTCCCCCTACTTTCGCATTTCGGCCTACTTTCATATGTGGTCTCGGCCTGAGTTCGTCTAACTGAAGATTCCGGCTTCTAAAAGTTCGGCTTATGCAAGGTTTACTGTAGTTGCATCGATGTAACATTAAGTACTTGTCCACTAGATAGAATACTTTGTGTGTGTATTGAAGTGATCTGTGATTCAGGTGTGTGGTGAGAGCGCAAATGGACATGCAGAAGGCAGCTTGCAGTCAGTTCATCAGAGCTGATGTGGACTCTGCAGACTCCAGGTAAAAGGTAATGATTGTGCCAAGACTCAAATCTTTATGTTGATGTTTCTGGCTCTGCCTTTATAAAGTGTTCTACCATAAACCATTGTTTTGCATGGCTGATGTATTACCAAGTTATACCGTGCATTGTGCAAATGGAATCTGCACAAAAAGAAGCTTAAGAATCCCCCCTTTTTGGATATTGGGGAAAAGTGAATCAGAAATTTTTCCAAAGGTCCCTCTTTTGGCTCTTAAGTTTTTTTTTTTTTATCTTCAATACAGGAATGATTCCAGTATACATTGGCTTACTGTCAAATTGTGCCACCATTGATGTTATCCATGTCTCTGATGCACAATAATGAGGTGACAGGAAATTCAGAATACATTATAAAAGTAATGCAGCAGTTACTTAATGATGACTTATGGAAGGAACGTCACATTTTAAGGGTTAAAGAAGGGAAGGACAGGAGGAAGTATTTGTTACAAGGAGGGTAGAAAAGTTACAAGAGGATGGAATAAAGGCTGAATATAAAAGGGAAGTGGAGGAGTGATTGGGTAAATATAGGTTGGAGCAGATGGGGGATGTGGAGGGTGTGTGCAAGGTATTCACAGAAGAAATCTGTGCAGCATGTGTGGGGTGAAGAGAAGATGAAAGGGGGTTCAGGGAACAGCATGGTGGACTGAAGAGGTGAGAGAGGCTGTGGCACAAAAGAAGAAAGCATATAATGAATGGATGAGGAACAGGGGCGACGAAGAAGCTGAGAGACGGACGAGAGAGTTATATGCAGTGAGGAGGAGAGAGGTGAGAAGATTAGTAAGAGAGAGTAAGAAGAAAGTGGATGAGGAATTTGGAAGGAATTTGAGTGCAAAGTGGAGGGAATGTAAGAAAATGTTCTGGTAGGAGGTAAAGAGAGCTAGACAGGGTGCCAACGAAGTGAGTGGGGGTGTGAAAGATAAAAATGGTAGATGACTAGTGGAGAAGGGAGAAAAAGTAAACAGATGGAGAGAACACTTTAATGAACTGTTGAACATAGAGAATGAAAGTAATGCAAGTATAAGTGGCTGGGGAATGGCAGGGAGAAGGAGGGTTGTGAGAAGAGAGGAAGAAATCACCAGGATGGAAGTGGTGGAAGCAATGAAGAAAGTTAAAATGGGGAAAGCCCCAGGAATTGATGGAGTGTGTGGTGAAATGCTGAAGCATGGGGGAGCGATAGTAATAGAATGGATGTGGAAGGTGTGCAGATTGGCTTGGGAGGAGGGTAGAGTCCCGGAGGATTGGAAGTCAGGTATAATTATTCCTCTGTACAAAGGAAAAGGGGAAAAAGCAGTGTGTGGTAA